>JBAIZL010000002.1:154863713-155026213 GCA_036971475.1 Prosapia bicincta
ATGGTTGTAGGCAACTTAAACTGCTTTAGGCAAATTGAACATTTGTAGGCAATTTGAACGGTTGTAGGAAATTTGAACAGTTATAGACAACTTGAACGGTTGTAGGCAATTGAACGGTTGTAGGCAACTTGAACGGTTGTAGGCAACTTGAACGGTTGTAGGCAATTGAACGGTTGTAGGCAACTTAAATGATTGAAGGCAACTTGAACGGTTTTAGGCAACTTGAATGGTTGTAGACAACTAGAACGGTTGTAGACAACATGAATGGTTGTAGGCAACGTGAACAATCGTAGGAAACGTGAATGGTTGAAGGCCACTTGAACGGTTCTAGGCCAATGAACGGTTGTAGGGAACTTGAAAGGTTGTAAGCAACTTGAACGGTTGTAGACAACGTGAACAATCGTAGGCAACGTGAGTGGTTGAAGGCCACTTGAACGGTTGTAGGCCAATGAACGGTTGTAGGCCAATGAATGGCTTTAGGGAATTTGAACGGTTTTAGAGAACTTGAACGGTTGTAGGGAACGTGAACGGTTGTAGGCAACTTGAACGGTTTTAGACAACTTAAAAGGTTGTAGGCAATTTCAACATTTATGAAAACAAATTTTTTCTCTTTCTCTTTGTCTTTAAAGGATCATACCGAAACACAATCTTCATTTGTCGTGGTAATTCCTTGGATTTGTTGTCACCGGAACGTAATCTGCACAAAAAGACGAGAATCATCTGACGAGTTCTTCAACCTTTTTCCGGTTTCTGTTTTAGCTGACGGAAGACCTCATGTAACCTATGTGAAGGAAGACCTCATGTAACCTATGTGAACCAATTCGTAATTATTATAATTACGTAATTATTAATAGAAGGTTTCTTAGAATAAATGTCCACGATGGCAAAGATAAAAATATAAAATTGTCTTGGACTAATTTGAAGTGGATCAGAAACACGTTAAGGTGTACGAATGTGCTGCTGTAATAAGTCATCGTCACGAAAGTGATCAGACTTTCTTAAATCTATATTTGTGTATGTAAAATATGCACACTGTACCTTCTTCTATTGAATTTAGTTATTGAAAATGCTTGCTCAAAAAATGTAAAATCTAATAGTTTTTTTTTACCAACATTAATGGCTTTTATTTATTTTTCTTATACCCAAAACGAAACGTTCAACTTATTTATATTGCGTTCAATTTCTAAAAAATGTTACTGACTGCCTCTTCTCTAATTAGATGGTACTTTCAGGTACGAGGGGCTTGCAGCGTTAGGGATTTATAAAGAGAATGAATTACATGTTTTAAGACAGTAAAAGACGAGTGGTATGATACGACGGAAAGAAATACTTTGGGATTAAAAATTACTTAAAAGGGAAGAGGTTTTTTTTATTTTTTTAACTTTTTTGTGGTGTAATGAATGACGTCAATATTTTGTAAAACATTATCCAAATGCATTTTACTTGATGTCAGGGGCATTAAAATACTTCGAATCAGCAATTAATACAACAACACCGATAACTCACAAAAAAAAAAACACAGATAAATATCAAACTACTACAGCTAGTGAAAATACATGCCCGCCCTCAAAAACAAACGATGTAAGCAGAATTTCTGTGCTTCTGCAAAAGAAGTGTTTAGTATTGTAAATTACCTGAAAGGCTGGTTTAGAAAAACTCCCCCTAACTATTTCATAATGTTTAAATTCTTGGACCAAAATGTTTCTTTTCTCCGAGAGTTATTTCCAGTTGCTCTAGTCAACAAATTTTCCTCAATTTTCATCAAACTGCTAAAAACAATTTGAAAAATGAAGTAATTGTAATCTATCGAAATGAATCTTTTAGAATTCTGATGTTATGAGTGAGCTTTTTTTCGTTTACAGAGACATATAAAGTAAATTCCTAGACCTACACTAGGTGAAACGGCAGAGCCCGAAAAATGTTTTAGTAAGTTGAAAAGATTTATAACATGTTTTAAGAACAGTATGAGGCAAGACCGACTTAGTTCTTTGGCTGAGTGTTCTATTCATGAAAATGTAATACAAATGACACACTTCAATAATAGAGTCATAGATTTATTTTCTAACCAAAGAACTAAACTACTCTACAAATAAAACAATAAATTGATATATAGGCTATTCACAATCATCAAGCCTGCAATTTATAAACTAATTATCGTTTACAGTACTCGATAAGTAGAAATATTTTAACATGGTTACTTTTATATTATAGACTACGTTTTGATATTTTATTGAATCAAATTGCTTTAAGAAAGGTGTAAACTGAATTTAAGCACCAAAAGTAGTCTAGAGTCACCGCTAGAAAATAGGGTATATGAGAAAAAAGGTGTATGTGAGAGATGGAGATAGACAAATAAACACACACACACACACACACACACACACACACAGATATATATATATATATATATATATATATATATATATATATATAGGAGGAGAGAGAGAGAGAAAATGAGAGAGTCTTTGTGTGTGTGTGTGTGTGTGTAAGAGAGAATATATATATATATATATATATATATATATATATAAACACAACAAACCGTAGAAGTTGATTTGATGTCCCAGTTATAAATCATTCCTCCACCTGTATACAATGATACCACATGAACAACACTGCCGATATTGCACAACACCAGAACGATCAGCGCGGTTCGCATTTTCACTACATGCTCGCCAAACGAAAAACCAACAATGTTCAACTGATGGCTTTAAATATTCAAGTGACAAAAACTGTGAATGTCGTAAGAGATCGCTCAAGCTGCCTTACGTTAAGGTTTTAGTAAGATAGCCATCGTCCTTGCAAGTGTTGCAGAATTAAGAACACTGGTTTTGTTATTTTATTTTTTTGGGAAGATTTTATTTCTTGAAAAACGTTTATAAGACTAGTTTTTGCTACTTGAGATTAGTTCTATCGCAAATTAGGACATAAGAAAGATGTAAATACACGATCTAATTTGCTTTATGCAAATGCAATTACGGCAATAAATAAATGTCCATAGCAAAAAGTTTGTTGTCCTACGAAATGACCGCGAGTGGTTTGGAAGAATTATACCTGGCTAGAGGGGAAAGTACACTAACAAAGATGGTTATTGAGTAGAGGTAGTATACCTGGCTAGAAGTGGAAGTATACAAACAAGAGCGGTTACTTAGTAGTGGAAGTATACCTGGCTAGAGGTGGAAGTATACAGACAAGAACCAATATTGAGTAGTGGAAGTATACCTTACTTGAGGTAGAGGTATACAAACAAGAAAGAAAATAGTCGGCCATTTACATCTGACTGAAGCGAGTAGTAGGACTAAGGATATGACGTAATGATCCCCTGGTACTGGGGACAGAGGAAGGATAGCAATAGTCGTAGCCCTTACCTTAACCGGGCTGAGAACTGTGTAGCTTAGTATAAGCCATAAATATAATAATGTGAATACAACAGAATTTCTAACATCTTCAAAAATTAAGACCGTCGCAAAAAATGTTTTCTGAGCAAGACTTGGAACTTCAAGAAACAATATTCTTTAAATTGCTCTACACTAAATGTACGTAAATTCTGACTTTATCTGGGCATTACATTTGTAGGTCACCAATCCTAACCTTATTTGGAAGAAACCGTTATTTGTTCAGAGCTATTGCTGTGTTCTCATATTTAATTTTATACTGATTTTTTGTTTTTTTATGAATCTATTGTTTTCTGCTTCACAATAGAGCACGTGACCTATGTGATAAGGTTTATGGCATCCGTCGGCTTTAATTGCTCTGTGACAGCATTGATACTGACCGCCGTTTCAGTTAATATTCAAGGTTATACGGTGATTCCTAACTGTACCGCAAAATTGGATGGTCCTGGGTACAGTAACTCTGCCCAAACAACCCCAAAGTGTATCACTAATGGGTCTAAAGTCTAACTTGCCCCCCTTAATTTTCCAATATGCTTCCTGTCTTAGAGATATATGAAGAAAACAATTTTATAGTCAATTCCTATTTAGATCATAAAAAAAAAAAATTAATTTTAGTTACATTTTATTAAATAATTACAATTAACATAAAAAATTTGATATTGTGTACGTGTTCTTGGATTTTTAGATCATATCGAAAGTCTGGACTATAGCGGCCACCAGCTCCGGCGCCTTTTGACTGAAGAGAACAGCTCTTATATGGTTAAGTGGCACCATTCCCAATTTCAAAACATGCAGAGTGAGTGCTAAGCACTCGAAGATGTGTCTCGGCGAAAGACTCACATCCGTTAGAAGTTAAACCTCTTCGAGGCTCATGGAACCCTATTCCATGGAAATTGCAATGTAAATAAAGTAACATAACCTATGCGTTAAAACAGCTGTTCTACCACATAACCTATAACATGCAATCAGCTGTTTTATAAAACCATAGGTTATCACTTATTTTACGTCAAATGGAATGAAATAACTGTATTGAATACCTTGTCCTTTTTGTGTAAAGCTTTCCTCTTATATAAAATTAAAATTAATTTTTAGAATTTAATTAATGAAGTAATATTTGAAAAACACTATCAACATCAAGTGCCATCCACTACAAGTTTTAAAATGTATTTGAAATGGATTGGTTGAAAAAAAGGATTTTAATAACGATTGAAAATTTGAACAAGGTGTATATAAGAAGAGCGTGAACTAATAGAAGAAATTAAAAAAATGAGATAAAGGTAAACTAAAAATTACTGATTATACAATTTTTATTTCTATTCGAACTCCCTCTTCCAATTTTTGAATTTTGATGGATGTAAAACATGTTTTTTTCAATTCGGATTTCTTTTTCAGTGATTGTATTGCATAATATAAAAAATATACAAAAATAAACTCTCGACGACGTTTAAATCACGATCCCTATTTACAGAGAATTCTTGTTCAGTGAGATCTTAAAACGATCTTGAAACATAGTCGATCGCAATTTCGTTTTTACAAAAAACCCAACTTAAAAAAGCTACGGACACAAGTGCTGCTTGTCGCGATAGATGACCTAATATTTCGGCGATAAATGACCTAATTATACTTTGGGAGACATGTTTGTCATTTTATATTGAATTTTCTCACGTATTCAAGCGCCTTGGAGTTCCATACGTTGCGACCCATCGTCACGCAGTACAATATAGGCTATTATTCGTAATAAAATGGACTTTTGCTGGAACAATAATCTACTCTTTCACTTAGAAGAGTGCACAGTAGCTCTTCAAGGGTTTCTAAATTAGATATTAGGCGATACTTTTGGATATTGATTGACGTCTGTTTTTTTTAGCAGACTTCCTAACTAAAATAAAACATACTAGCGTACTTGATTACTATTTTTCGTTGATCATGCCCTACTGCCTAGATTAATACTTTTATATCCTTTACACTGACACTAACTACTATTTTCAATATTTTCCTTACGTTTCTTAAATGAATTATTTTGTTAATTCCTTCTGTTGGATTTTTGTAGATTTGTCAAAAGATTTCCGTTAGCACAAAGGAATTTATGAGCGCGGCGTCTCCCCAGCGCCGAGGGCAAATTAGTCTCATCAGCGCCGAGGCCATTAAGTGTCTTCTCAGTGATACAGACGTGACGAGGGTTAATATATTCTCTTTTAAAATGCCACACTGCACCTCACACAGCAATCAGCAGGAAGACAATGAGAAAACCTTTTCACCAGAGGACCCATCGACCACAGACTTCCATGAGCTGTAGGCGTTGCCAAGTTCATAATTCAGACGACTACCTGGCCGCCCATATACATCGCATCGGTGTGCTTTCAACACCGGAACGCCCTCTCTGTGGAGACGATACGATGGACGAGGATCATCTGCCGTAATGAATTGCACCAGGAAGTTCGTCTATACTGTGCAATAGCTAAATAAGCGTCACTAAATGACACAAAGTCAAGGGTGGGCGTTGGCTGGTAAGTAAGTAAATCTTTCAAAATACCGGGCTCAAAAGTGATACCAAACAACATGTGGTTTACTGTGTTTTTTTATTTATATTATCAGTTTGTAATAGGTTTTAGATTATTTTTTATAAAGTTACACTAAAGTAAACCTCGATTTGTTTGGTATAATATTTCTTATAATTATGAGTAGAATCTACATTTTTTAACCATTTTCAGTTAAAATAAATGGGCCAATAGGATAATAGGCTGGGACCTTCTTATTCCTTTGCGCTCGTACAACTTAGGGGTGCAATGACTTATGGAATGTGGTGGGTTTCCCAGTCAACAAAACTAGGCGCCATTCCTTGATTTGGATTGTTAAACCAGATCATTCTAGTAATATATAAGTGGCTCTATTTATTCATTCAAGATTAACTGCGAGTAACTGAAAAGTATGAGAGTCGGTAATTTTAATTATAATTCGTTATGTTACTTTAGAATTCGAAGCGTATCATGTCTGTGATGAAATGTATACAAAATCTACGTAATTCTAGTGCTGATCATCTACTATACTCAGTTGGGTACACGCCATAACCACGGATCGTTGCTTTTGGGAATTCCAAATCGGCTGTCAAAACAGCCAGATTATGCCAGATAGCCCACTCGGCGCTGAGGAGACGCGGGGCCGAGGAGACACAACGCTGAGAGACGGAATCATTTATAAGAACTTTTCATGCACCAGGTCTACAAAACCTAATCACAAGGGTGCCCATGGTCAAACACTGGGGGAGGGAGGCTACATAAACGTAGTTCTTAACTGGAATACTTTACGTAAGTAAGTCAGCACAACCCGGTCTCCTGGCATATCCCAAGCTCCGAGGGCAAAATTATCAAAGTGTCTTCTCAGTGATGCGGAAGTGACGAAGGTTAATATCTTCGTTTTAAAATGCCGGACTTAAAAGTGATACCAAACAACATATGGTTTACTATGTTTCATTGTTTACGTTAGCAGTTTCTAATAAGTTTTAGATTATGTTTGATTAGGTTATACAAAACTAAACCATGGGTTGTTTGGTTTAATTTTTCTTATAATTATGAATAGTAATTTATTTATTAACCATTTATTAACCATTTTCAGTTAAAATAAATGGGCTAATAGAGCGAAAATATGGAATGTCCTGGGACCATCCTAATCCTCTGCGCGTGTACAACTTACGGAGTCAATGACTCATGGAATATGGTGGCTTTACCTTTTCACAAACCCAAACGTCATTTCTACCTCCCCCCTCTCTAACAGGGTTACAAAATGAAAAATTTGGCATTCGGAGTGGAAAGTTTGTTTAAGCAGGTTCAGTATTAGGTTAGGTTAGCTTAGGTTAACATCATATAAAATATACGAGAGTCGGTAAGCCTAATTAAAATTCGTTATGTTATTTTAGAACTCCAGGTGCATCATATCTCCAATGAAGTGTATGCAAAATTTGCGTAAATCCAGTGCTGATCATCTACTATGGTCAGTTGGGAATACGCCATTACCACGGTTCGTTGCTTTTGTGAATAACAATTCGGCTGTCAAAATTGTCAGATTATGGCAGGTAGCCCTCTCGGCGCCGAAGAGACGTTACGCTGAGGAGACTTAGCGCTGGGGAGACGGAATCCTCTCATAACCCGGGTTACGGTGTCGTAACCCGTAACCCGAATCCCCTCTCACACCCGGTTATGGTGGCGTAACCCGTAACCCGAATCCCCTCTCACACCCGGTTATGGTGTAAACCGACACATTACTAATGTATCTTAGAATTTACATCGCAATAGCTTTAGAACAAAATATCTTTTATGAAAAAAGGTTAATTCTGATTTGAATATATCTACCCAAATACAGTTTGAAAAAAAATCTAAGGCAACGGAATCCGTGACATTATGTGTAACAATAGCTTTGATTGTAACCTACTAACCTGCGTTAAACATTCCAATGAGTGCTTAGTGTTTGCTTGGAGTGAATTTAATCAAGTGTGACTGAAAATAAAAGTATCTGGACTCAGCAAATGGTTTTGGAACGCATTTCTGCAGTGTACTGCATGTACAATTTTAGTAAGGTAATATTTTCCAAAAGGGTGGTAGTTGCCAAAGATCGCCCCAATAAAAACCTTTTTTCTTTTTACATATGTAACTGAAAAAGACTTAGGCCTAGACCTAATTTAAATCAAGAAGAAATTTAATTAATTCGTTTTTTAATCTTTTGTGTATTCACAAGCGTTAGAAAGGAGTATTTCATTTAATTTGATTTATTGTTAATATGTGTTATCAAAATTAGCAATAGGGGAGCGGCAGTAATATGCTGCGCACACCTTTGGAAATAAATTATATACCAGACCTCCCGGAATTTCAAACCCCCCACAGAGGTGATTTCTGGTTGTGTTAGTTTCAACATATATTTTTCCATTTCACTGTAAAAGTATTTTTTATAATTTAGCTTAATACATTTTTTGTGCACAGCTTGCAATTAATTTAACACGAATTTCAAAACAGGTTCCCATTTGTAGCACTTATTATGTCAACAATCAATGAATTTCGTAATTGTTCTTTTATGTTTTTCTTTTCAACAAGAAACATTCAGCACAACCTATCGTATACCTGTGGAACTATAAAAATTTCAACGTTTGAGAGACAGCCTCCAGGTAGCAGCACTGTATGGATGATCATATCCTGTATGATCTGTCGAGGGATTTTTCCTGGGTGCGTTTCTTTCTTGTTAGGTTTTCTCATCCCGCTCTTAGCGCGACACTTACCGTACTGTTTCATTTCACTACCTCCTGATTCTCCATGGAAAGAGGTAACGAGCTTGGTATCAATCCCGCTTCCTTCACTCGCGGTAGGAATACTAACCGCATGCGCATGTTAGAGGGAGGTAGCTCGCTAGAGGTTGGCTGCCACGAGGGCTGGGTGGGTTTTGGGGCTAAATTTTTAAAAAAACCACTAGTGACTTAATATTATACTAGTTACAAACACTGCAAAATAAAGTTCTGTGTTTACTTTAGTAAAATTCTAAATTTATCTTTTATGATATTCTAATAAGACAGAAAAAAGTAATCCAAAACCTGGAGCACTATTCTACTAATTGCTGATCCCATCCACGTCCACGCTTTGTGTGTGTTTGTGTGTGTGTGTGTGTGTGTGTGTGTGTGTCACATGTACTTCTTTCATGAGAGAAAGTATCTTTTACAGATTTTAAAGACCATTTTATGCAAAGGTCATGAGCAAATGGAAGTCAACGTCGGTTTTCGATCACAAATCTACGGTTCATCTCTGTAACATTGTATTATTCTAATTGATATTTGTGTGCAGGAGTGTGAATCTATGCCAGAGTACTATAGTACTATCATCTATGTGTAACACATTCGTAACGATGATGGACATTTTTAAAATAAGCTATTACAGTTTTAGGCCCATCAGTAGATAGCATTGTTTTTTTGCACCTGAAGTTGTTACTTTGTGTCTTCAGTCAAACAAGTTTTGTGTACTACAGTACTATTTTTTAAAAACAAACTGGTCAATACAATTATGGCTATCATAGTCAATAAGTGATTATATCTACAATTGATTCGCAAAGAATATATAAATAATACGTACTTTTTACAATAAATAATTTACAGGAAATAAATTGTTTTTTCAAATAAAAGTTTTCAAAACTGGGGTTTAGTATTCTTGGACATTCATAGACTTTCTGTGCATAGATTTTAGAACAGTAAGACACTGAGAATTGAAGAAAATTGTAATTATAGAAGTCTTATTAATTACCCTCGTCATTTAACTTAATCGGGACAGATGTGAACCGCTGCATTCTGTCAGGAGTGTTCTATTCGTAATATTAGCCGTTTATGCACTACACAATACATCATTATATAACTGCTTCCATCTTATATTGTGAAATTATATTATCTTTATTTTATTTTACTTTAAAAGATAAAATATTTCAAAAAATTATACTTCTAAAGAGGCAAAATAAATCCCACAACAATCAAATCATAATTTTGATATAAGTAGATTTAAGTCGTTGTTTTTAATTTATGCGAATTACTGTAATAATTGGAAATGACTGGAAAAAATACAAACACACACACACGCACGCACGCACACGCACACACACACACACACACATAAGCACGCACGCACACACACACACACACACACACACACACACACACACACACACACACACACACACACACGCATGCACACACACGCACACACACACACACATAAGCACGCACGCACACACACACACACACACACACACACACACACACACACACACACACACATACAGTTGTTATTGAATCACGCATGACAGTTACGTTGTTTGTATGTCAGTGTTCATTGTTATGTTATTACGAAGTTTTCTTACAAGTTAAGTTCAAATTTCGATATTACAAAGCTACTACCAAGGTTCCATTTTAAAACCCTTGAGAGCCCTCACAATGTTTAAAAAAAAATTATTTAAAGATATTAAGAAATAGTTATCTGTAAATAGTTCTGTAATATAGTATTTATTACTACTTTTTGTGGTTTGGTATTTTTAGTTGAGTCTGTACAGTAAATTTCCGACTTACAAATTGCATGGACCCCCCTGGGCCCCTCTGGGGGCACCAAGAGCAGTAATCTGCAAGTTATTGAGCGTTTCGCCATGGTAGGTCCGAAAGTATGCCATGCGTAGAGGCTTCAAGATGAAGATTGTGGGATAGGAGGCCGTCGATTCAGGATTGAATTACTTCGAATGGCTCCAGCAACACAAGAATCCTACAGCTCTGCGGTTGGCTCGCAGGGTGTCAGAGTGCAGATTTGGAGGAAGTGAATTAAGCTTTTGGACCTGCTTCCAAAGCAACATTAACAGCACATCGTCAGTAGTACTAGAGTACAAGCCGGAGTTGTTTCCTGGAACAAGTCTGACATCTCAACCGCCCTCAGAAAGCAAGCTGCTAGATAGACTTACTTACTTCTTACTTCAGCCAACGCCCGTCCTTGGCCTCTCAGCCATCCGACGCCGTGCCTCCCAGTACAATGTAGCGAGTCCTTCCCTGGACTCCTCGTGAAAGATATCTTTCAGGCCGTCACAAGTGGTAAGATGCTCTGCCGTCCCTTCGTTGTTGGAGCAGAGTGGGCAGATTGGTGTGTCTACCACTTTCATGCGATGCAGGTGTCTCTGTAGGTAGTCATGTCCAGTGGCCATCCTAAACAAAGCCACGGCTACGCCTCTCGGAAGATCCAGTGGTATGCTTGATTGGATGATCTTTTCCCATTGCTTTCCTGTAGCAGCTTGTTTCCTGTCCCGTTTCACGGAGTCGCTGATAGTGCTGTTTATATTCCGACAGACACTGCGGTATGAGAGGGGGAGGATCGGCTGCGCCATGGAGCAGCCATGCTTGGCCAAACTATCTGCTTTTTCGTTTCCTCTGATGTCACAGTGCCCCGGCACCCATTGTATTGCGATCTGTGTTGTTTCCTGCAACATGCGGAGTGTTTTCTGGCAGTTGTTTATTTCCTTCCCTTCTTGTGGCTTTGGGGAGGCGATCGCCTGAATCGCGGATGTTGAGTCCGAGAGGAAAACTACCTTCTTGGTGTTGGCCGACAGAAGAATCTCTCTGGCCGCTTCGCCGATGGCGGTCACTTCTCCTTCGAAGTTGGTTCCGTTTTTCCCCACTGCTATTGATTTTTGCCCAATTGAGGAGAAATATCCGGCCCCGCATGCGTCATGCATTGCCGATCCATCTGTGTACACACGCAGCCATTCGTCTGCCGGATACCTCTCGTTGATCATAGCTTCCGTTAGTACTTTGAGTTCGCAGATTTGGATGTCGGCTTTTCTCAGGCTTACACCAGGTATTGATGTGCACGATGGTATTTCGGTCCTTTCCTTTATATATTTCGTTTTCTTGAAAGGTTGTCGCTCTGATTCTTCCAATCCATGTCTTCTTCTTATTTCTGCGGCTTTTGCCAGTGGTGTGACTTGGGTTTTAAGCCTTTGGCTTGCGCATCTGTATTTCTTCCAGAAGTCATCGTTGGTTCTTAAGGCTCTTTCAAAGAATTTGATAGCAGCCTTGTCCCTGCGAGCGTTAAGGGGCTCAATATCTGTTTGAATCTCTAACGCTGCAATTGGGGTAGACTTCGCAGCACCACATATCAGTCTCAATGCATTGTTTTGGACTGTATTCAGGTCTTTCTTTGCATTATCAGAAGCTGTGTTGTAAGCTTCTGAGCCGTATTCAAGGATTGGGCGGATGTAAGACTTGTATGTAGTAATCAGAACGTCCTGAGTAGCACCCCACTTCGTTCCAGTCAGTCTCTTCATCATATTCAGCCTTTTTGCAGCTTTTGTTACAGCACCTTCTATATGTCCCGACCACTGGAGTTTGCTGTCCAGAGCGATACCTAAGTACCTGGTTGATCGCGTTATTGGCAGGTCAGTAGTCCCTATTACTACGTGTGGATCGTAAGTTTTAGTTGATAGCGTGAATAACTGTGCCGTGGTCTTGTTTTCGTTAATAATCATATCGTTTTCGGAGCACCATCTTTTGACTCCACCTAATGTCTCGTTTATTTTGGTTTCCAAGGAGTTGATGTTGCTGCTGGTCGCCCATATTATCACATCATCTGCGTAACAGAGTACTTCGACTCCTGGGTTATTTACCTTAATGTTGCAGATTAAATCATTCATGTAAAGGTTGAAAAGAGTACAACTGCTGACCGCTCCCTGCGGGAGTCCCCTTCTCTGTTGACGGAACTGAGAACTTCTGTTTCCATAGCGGACCTTTATAAATCGTTGGCTCAAAAATTGATTTATCCAGTTCAACATGTTTCCTGCCACTCCGTAGTTGGCAATTTTGTTATAGAGGAGTTTTCTGCTAACTGTGTCGTAAGCTCCCCGGAAGTCAATAAAACACGCAAGGGTGGACATTTTTCGGTGAAAGCCATCTTTCACGCACTGGGAGAGCTTATTGACTTGGTCAGTAGTGGATTTGTGTTTTCTAAAACCAGCCTGTTCTTCATGAATTATATTAGCTCTCTCTATATAGGCCTCCAGCCTGTGGTTGACCATCCTTTCCATAACTTTGCAGGTAACAGAAGTAAGACTGATCGGTCTATAACTGCTTAATTTCTCGGGATCCTTTCCCTTCTTAAACACGGGTACAAAGTAGTTCGCCTCTACGCGGTGTACCCTGGGTAATGCTAAATGAACTACAGCTCTTCGTCTATAACCGAGCTGCTAGATAGAGATGACGTCTTATTTGCAGAAAAAAGATTTTTTACATTGCATTAAATTCTCACTTGAGAACGTCAGTTAAATCGATATTACAGGCTGTAAGACAAACGTATTTCACAGTGCTTGTTGTTTTAGCCTGGCTTTAAAGTACGATTTTCAAACATAAACTTTTGATGCTCATAATAAGATGTTTTAGAATGACTTGTAGGTGAAATTTCCAGTTTAGATACATTTACGAGATCAATGGCAGCTGAAAAGTGGAAAGTGTACTTTATTACCGAAGAAAGAATTTTCCTGTCATTCCTTCAGATCTATTTCACAAATAAAGCCTTTATTTGGTCACGTGACAGGGTCGGGTAACTTAATATTATTTCTACTGCAAATGCTTTTTATCCTTCACAATTGATACTAAACAAGTTACCTGATTTCAGTACACTGTACTACCAATTTTTGTTTCCAGATTTAAAAATAAATTTGAAAAATTATGTTGAATTGGAAAATTATAAAATGTAAATAATGGGGTTTTAACACTTTTAGAATTTTATTTTATATTCATATTAATTTCATATTTAAGCTGTATGTTCTATTGTATTTTTGTTACTATCAATATTATTTTTTTGATATGTTATAGTATTTTTGTTTTGTTTTGTTTTATATGTTTGTATCTTTATAATAATGTATATGTAAATACTCATAGTAACCAAATTTATTTATAAACGTTTTATAGAATATTGGGCGCCTGCGCATACATACATATATATGTATTTATGCGTGTGTGTATTTATATATATATATATATATATATATATATATATATATATGTAAATATTATATATATATATATATATATATACATAGATGTGTGTGTGTGTGTGTTTGAGAGGGAGTGAATTTTACAATGGAATTAACTGATGTTCAAATAGAATTTGTGCTTTTGCAGTGGAAGATTGAACAAATCCAATTCACTTTACACTTTTGAATCATTTTACTAGAATTTGTATTCAAACAAACACGAGAAAGGTAAAAATGAGACTTATGCTTTATCAAAATGACTGCTACAAAGCAATATTTTTATTCCGCCTCTTACATTCTATAAATTAAGTTGCATTCATAAAAGTAGAAAACAATATAAACAAATTCAACCTAATTCCATAATTTTTTACGAATAAGTTTAACAGTGACTCTCAGACTTTTGCTACAGAGTAAAAGATTTTAAATGAGTTGTCAGTGTTACTACAACATTAGAAAACACCTTAAATGGTAAACATAATACATAAATTTATCTATATTTTATAACTACAGTAATATTTTTAGAGTAAACTAAAATATACATCTTTTTGGAATATGACTACTTTATAACGCACCATAAGCTGTGGATTACAAAAAGTGTTATCTCAATCTTCCTGTACGTCTAATTGCGCACATTAGGTTACCGCTGTAACTTAGGCTCTGGAAGTCGTGCGGGGTACACGGTGATATTCTAACCAGCCAATAAACAATTCGTTGCTTTCGTAATGTTCCTATTTACTATTTCCATTACCAGAAACTATGGCAATAGGTACGTAGCAACAAGTAAGTTACTGGCTAGCTAGTGACGTCATCCTATACCACTTGTCACAGGTAAAATGGCAATCAATTAATTACATGTCGCACTTATCTACTGATAAGACTTCTGCATTCCTCTTTTTAAAGTCACAGGGAAGGGCGTGGTTGAATAACTTATGGAGATTCTGAGTTGACTAGATCAAGAATAGTTCTGCTAATAAAAAAAAACAATACTCGTTAACTATTAAATTAAAAACAATGTCGCACCACTACAACAGGGGAAAATGAAATATACCCAGCATGTTTATGTAAACCATAACAGGAAATATAATATAACAATACTTTTTACATTAACAAAATTGAGCAAAACTTCTCATAGACCGATTTTCTTCTTGCGGGCAAAGTAGTAAGCCCCCAAAGCGAATATAAAAATCCAGACCACGGTAGATATAAAGCCTTGGTAGACGACGTGGTGGTCCAAACCCCACGACCTCTCTGCGATACCTCTGTACGATTCTACAGCAGGCTGCATCGGAAACATCCAGATGATGTACCGTAGGGTCCAGTGCATACCTTCATATGGCCAACCCACTCCTGGAAATGCACATAAATTTATTATTTATTTTAAGATTATTACCTAATAAAAATAGTTCTAAACTGTTCGCTCAATGTTTACATAATATAGGGCGATTAAAAAAAAACCCAGTTTTTTAAACGTCTGGTAAATTTTCGTTTATAGGTTGGCAACAATGTTTGACCTCAATTCTACTTCTGAAAATATTCCGATTGTTGACACAACTGGTATTACTTTCGTCCGTTCATTCTGTGTCTAACCATGGAGATGTTTACTTGTGCACAACTAGTGTTAATCGTTAAAATGTTTTATCAGAGTGGAGAGAGTTATGCAACTACTGTCAGGCGACTTCGTGGTACTCTAGGTCGTAATGAAGCACCGAATACATCAACAGTTCGCAGACTCATGAAAACGTTCTTCGAGACGGGTTCAACAGTCGATCTTAAAAGTCCTGAACGTCGTCGCTCTGACCGATCGGAACAGAACATTACGTTGGTTCGTGACAGTGTGGCTGTTTACCCAGCGAAATCAATATGTCGCCGTTCACAACAATTGGTTTTAAGATGTTCTTCGGTACGGAGAATTCTTCAGTTCGATCTCCATTATCACCACTATAAAATTAGGTTTGAAAGTGGCGGATCACCAGAAGAAACTACAGTTTGTTGACTGGGCATTGAAAACACGGGAGGAGGATGACAGTTTCGCAAACAAAGTCATCTTTAGTGAGGAAACGCACTTCCACTTAAATGGATTTGTTACCAAACAGAATCTGAGGTCCAGAAGCCGTCGGGTGATTAAAGAATTGGAAATCTATGCACAGCAAGTGACAGTTTTTTGAGGTTTTTGGTCAGGCGTTTTGAAGATCAAGAAAGACAAGCTGTGACAGTAAATGGAGACCGATTCCGTACAATAATTAGGGAGTTTCTGTGGCCACATTTGGATGGAATGGACATTGACGAGTTGCGCTCTCAGAAGGGTGGTGCCATCTGTTACGCTGCTTGCGAAACAATTGTGTTGCTCCGTGAACGGTTCCAGGATCGCGTTTTTTCTCGTAATTCTGACCACCAATGGCCACCAAGGTCGTGTGACTTGATGTCTTGTGACTTTGGGGTCATCTAAAGAAATTCGCCGGTTTATCCATGAAACTTGCCGTGTAGTAATAGTGAATTTCATGGACAGAGTTGTTACGTGCCAGAGCAGCAGAGGAGGACACATGCATGACATCATTTTCATATATGAAATAGAAAGGTTAGATGGACATGTTGATGTATTTAATTTTAGTTTTTCAATAAAATAAATCTCCTAATTTGTTATATCAAAACCATCGGTCATTTTGAATCACCCTTCATAATTGGAAAAGTTTAATATAAAATCAACATACGCTCTTCATAAAATTTAAATAAATATTTCAAATAAAGTCATCTTTAAACTTCTATGGACTTAAAAATACAAATACAAACACATACCACACGGAATATATATATATATATATATATATATATATATATATATATATATATTGATATATATATATATATATATATATATATATATATATATATATATATATATATATATATATATATATATATCAATGTATAATTGGCTGTTCATGACGAGCTGGTTATTAATTACTTATAATACTTTGATATTACTTGCGACCAGACGTTTTGTTAACTAAAGGTTGTTAAATTGTTAATTTACACTTGGAGGAAACATTTTCGTCTTCGGACTTCTTCAACTAGTCGCAAGTAATATCAAAATATAATAAGTAATTTGATATAGTTGTGTTTGGATTTAATAGAGAACTAGTTGACAAAAAAAGAACAATGTAACCCTTAAATGAATTATCTTATCCTTAATATGATATTATTGTTATATTGTATTTTGATTACTGTATCTTTTAAAAAAATCTTTCAACAACGGTAACCTTTGATTATCAAGATAATCTGAGTTTAGAAGTAGTAGATTCAAACAGGTTATCTTTGGAACTCGTGGTAAAGAGGCATCAGGATAAATATATAAAATAGAGCCACATAGAAGCTTTTGAAAATAGGGGACGAGACATTTGGAATTCAATTGATCCCAAATCTTGCAATTTGTTTTTAAATACGGCAAAAAATTCATTTACATATTTTAATGTATAATGATGCCCTTTATAAACTATAAATTGAACGCAATATAGAAAGGTCACCAAATATATGGTGCATTAGCAGTGTTTGTATCAAGCATCCAAATCATCGAGATAAGCCGCTGAAGGTGTTAGGTTGATTGAATGTTGACACGGTCAGAGTGCATAGAATGTGGTGATCTTCGAGAAGTGTAGATGTAGAGTTGAAGCTTTTTTTTTAATTCGCGCATTGACTACTACATTGTAAACACTATAAAAGCATTGCAAAGATGCATTCAAGACATCATTTAATTATCGTCAATGTGAAAACCTACAGGAACGGAACCAACGCACAGTCAGAGTCTCATTGCGTTTACCTTTAAGAGTCTCACATTTATTTTCAAAAAAATTATGATCTAGTTAGCAGTGCTTCAGACATAATTTTTTTATAACTTACCACAGAACAAGTACATAGAGATGATGGTCCCCGTGCCAAAGTACGCAGCAAGTCTCTCAGAATCAAAGAAAATGCCCAAGAGAAAAGCTGAAACAGGATAATCCAATGGACACATTAGTAATGTAAACTTATTTATTTATGTAGAACATATACAGTGGCTAAACATATTGATTGTGAATATGATGTAGTTGAAACAATAATGTCGTAACAAGGATTCTACATATTTTAGAACTAATCTCTTCATCGAAAAGCCATCTTTTAGTTATTTCAATATAACATGAAAGTCAATGGAGCAACAATTGCGCCACTTTCCGAATCGAGGTGTCAAGATCTTTATCTTTAAGATGGTAGCAACCAATCCTAATTTCCTAACGAAAGGAAACTTGTATCGAATTTGTTCAGTCACCTTCTCATTCTTCTCCTCCATATCCTTAGACTTGCTCAGTCATGTCATTTTTCTCTTCCGTCTTCTTCAAAACTTCTTCAGTTGGATCCTTTTCCTCTGGCATCCACGCCACTGAACTGCTCAGTTAAGACCTTCTATCTTGTCCTCGCCACAGAATTGATTCATGACTTTTTCACTCCCGCTTCTTCACAGTCTTTTTCAGTCAGATCCTTCTTCTTTCTCAAAATCCCGTCACTCCGGAACTTCCTCATTCAAGTTCCCTTCTTCCACTTTCTCTCTACAGACATTCTTAGTCGATCTCTTTTCTCACTCTTGTTCTCTTCGCAGTCTTTCCCAATCACACCCTTTTTCCCACATCTATCTTTCCTTTTATATAATCCTTTGATTCGTAAACTATACCATAGTATTATTAAACGACTACATGATTAAATTTGCAAATTTGCAACTCTCCTACAAGTTTTCTCCTTTACGAATCTCCTTAGCGCCTATTTTCCATCTTGACCGTTCATCTCCTTAAGGCAATATTTTGAACATATAACATCTAAAGTGTCTTACATTTTTGGGTAACGCCTAGTCAGGATGCGCAGGCCTACATATTTTTTAGTTTACATTCTCTTAAATATCAATACTCAAATTATGAATAAAATGAATAGCTTTTACCAAGATTTATAATTATCATGAAGTGTTTAAACGGTTCCCGCCAGGTTAATGTCAAGGCTAGTGCACTGGTTTGTCAGTTTGCGTGACCTTTACCATTTGTGGGGTTTGTGCTCTTTTCTTCAGATTAGGGTGGAGTCATATTGCCACTCGTTTAGAGTGGCATCACTCATTTGTGTGTTTATTTTAAAATTACTCTTAGAACTGTAAAGAACTTTGAATACTTACCGAAGGCGACGCCCGCCGCTTCCACGAGGTACACCAGGACGAGAAGTAAAGGGAGACTGCCATACAGAGGGTTATAATATATAACGTAAAACACAAACATTATCACTATATTCTGGACGCATATGACTATGAACTGAACCACCGTATGGGCAGCTACTATCTCAAAAATGGTCATACCTGAAACAAAACAAGTGCTATTTCACATACATTATTTTTTAAGTGTGTAGATAATCTTCAATCTAATATTGGCATAGGCTGGTAGCTCTAGTTTTATAAAATTAGTTTTTCTTGTGTAGTTACATTTTTATTGTCTGTTTGTTTTAATTTGTAAAATTAGAAAAGGATTTGTGATTGATTGGGGGATTAAAACGCACTTCATCTCAACATTTCTTATGAAATAAGGAAAAACTGTTTAATCATTTTTACATTTTCGGTCATTTGAAAACTTATATGCCCTTAACATTGTCTGGATTGGGTGCGTTGTTACTGTAAGTAATTGTAATAGATTTGGGGAAGAGAATGCTGTTAAGCCATAATAACATTAAAGAACGAATATAAAGGAAGGTGGAAAACGTTGAAACGAAATTAGACAGATCTTGGGATTTAAATCAGTTGATTGAAAGACGTTGCTTTGAAGGAAACGATCCCTTCGATATATTTTTACAAATGTTTTACTGTTGGTGTCGGTAAAGCTTACCTGCAGATAGACTCCGCTCGAGCAGTCCTGTCTTCTTCTCCATCATAATGGCCCCTGTAGTGAACATAAGTGGCAGGAAGAAACCAAACCTGCACAATAAAAAGCAATACCACATTAGCCGGTTTAGAGAGACCAAACTCTGCTTATTTACCAGATGTAGACATTTCACGGTAATTTATTAAAATCTTGCGTTACTTTCACGATTAAAACGTCATACGAACGGAGTTCTTTTAAGTATTACAAAAGACAAAGTATCATTTATTACAGCTTTAGACCACGTTTTAGGTTACTTTACTGTTTTTATTATTTTATTTCACACCAACAACCCTTCATTATATTCTTACTTATTTCTTTTTCTTATTTTCGTGAAACGGTCACTTTTTCTTAGAAGTTTATGTTCGTTCATAATCTTTTTCTACTGTCCGGTAGCTCTGTGCTGAATGTTCTTGTCTATGCTGAGGATGCCTTATCTGTGCTGAATTTACCTGTCTATTTTACACATACCTGCTGACTGTTCCTCTTTGGGAAGTAGATCGCTATCTGTTTGATAGGTTCCTATATGTACTGCGGTACTGTACTTTCCTGTCTGAACTGTACCTAAGGACCCTATCCGTGTTGAGTATGGTTATCAGTAATTATCATTAGCTTTCTTTATCTGTGTTGCGGATAGATATGACAACAATCTGACACTTGTCCCAGTCTGTGTAAATATCATTATTTGTATTGTATATACCGCTCTGCTGATTTTTCTCATCTATGGAGGAAGACAACATCTATGCTCTGTATAGATTAACTGTGGCGCATAGATATTTTGTTAATGTGTTAACAGATATATTGTGGCGCACTAAATTACAGGCTTGTTAGGGGCAAAGCTATGGATAGCCACCAAGAGGTTGTAGACAAGTAGCATCCCTTTTAAGGATTCGCTAAGAACCTTTTCTTGGGTTTAGCACTACTCGAAATGCTAGTAATAAAACGTTTCAGTTACAAATGCAGTGCAAAAATTCGAGTATTCTAAGCCAACTGGGTAAGACGATGACGTCATAAATGACGCACATCTAAAAGATTTATAAGGTTGTGTAAAAGTAAGGTTTACTCACGTGATCACTTCTCCTTGTACTGCGAAGTGGATGAAACTCGGAGATCTTAGGCCGAAGACGGGATCTTTGAACTAGAAAACCACAAGCGTTATAAAGTTATAAACAGAAATATCTCACCTTCTACTAGCTCACACACACACACACACACACACACACACACACACACACACACACACACACACACACATACACACACACACACACACACACACACACACACACACATACACACACACACACACACCCGCGCGAGCGCACCCACGCATGTATTTGCAAACACATCTTCGCTAACTAACCTATCATTTTATTTTCTTTATAACATTCAAGCAATTGACAGAAATATGTTAAAAAATACTAAAGTAGTTTAGCAAAATTATTTTTTTATTATTATTGCTTTTAGACCCAAAGTAATTTTAGATCTATAAAAGCAGAAGTGCTCCGACTGCTATAGGTAAATATTTAACAGGATGATTAACTTAGAAGGTACCTTGTAAAAAATGATAAAAGCTTGACCTCTACTAAATCGATATTTTAATTTCAAAGTTATTTGTATTCATTTTAAGGTAGTATCTAATTAGCTTTAAATAAACTCGAGTGTTGTTGAAAGTGTTAGGTGTGAGCTTCTAACCGCAAGTACCCTGTATTCACTTTATAAACAACTAGATTTGTGTTTCAATTTTGTTATTTCTGTTCTAATTCTTCCTCATTCCGATACCAATGAAACTGTTCTTAGGATTCACTTGTTTAACCCACTTAAATCTGTATTACACAGATTCATATTCCCTTCACTTTAAGGAATGTAAATAAGAAGAAGAAGTTTCGTTTATACTTTTATACCTTGATTTTAAGTACTTGAAGTTACACCTTAATTTAAAAGTTAATCTGTTGGGTATCTTAACGTGATATTTATTGTGTCAAGCTGAGTACCTTAAGAGTTAATTAGTTAACTAAACAGTTAATTTGTGAAATTAAGTGCCATAACTTTCTAGTTAATATTGAACTTTACTGTTTTAACTTGACAGTAAATCCTATTAGTACCTTGTTAATTAATTAGTTGAGTACTTTAACTTGATATTTAACTCTTGAATTTTATAACCATAACGTTTGGTGAAACTTAATTAATCACTTTAACTTTGCCTATCCGAACTTTGAATTTTGTAAAATTGTAAACACTTACTGAGACAGAACGTTTTCGATCGCTATGTGGCAATCTTCATCAGTCTCTTCTGCTTGGAGATGTTGGGTCAAGCGGTGACGGTTTTAAAGGTAGGTTTTCGATAGTATCGAAGAGTATGCGTGATTTGTATTGTGTTTGTTCGTTTAATATGTTTGTACTTTGTGTTTTCGTGTGTCTGTAAATTAGTGAACACTGGAACAATATGAAATTTACACACAAACACACAAAGTACAAACATATTAAACTAACAAACACAATACAAATCACACATACTCTTCGATACTATCGAAAACCTACCTTTAAAACCGTCACCGCTTGACCCAACATCTCCAAGCAGAAGACACTGATGAAGATTGCCACATATAGATCGGAAACGTTCTGTCTCAATATTACAAATTTACAAAATTTAAAGTTCGGATAGTCATAAACTAAAGTAAAAGTGATTAACTGATGTTTAACCCGACAGAACTGTAATACAATGACGGTACTCAGGTGGTGTCGAACTACAATGCCAAATGTTACGTGAAATTTATATTTTTTTAAATTCTCAGCTTCCTTGCCAACACTTTATGTTATAAGTAGCTTGGTTCTGAAGCTACTGTAAGATTAGATTTTTCAGTATCAACGTTTCAATGTTTTTCTTCTTAATGTTTCAGTATAAGATTTTGACAAACTGTACAAACTTTATATTTCACACACAGACCTTACTGTTAATACGTGAAATTGTTTCCTTAAAGTACCAATATAGTATATATGTTTAAAATACCCTAATTGGAGATATCTTTTTATAGATAACTTGAGGTTTTTAATTATGAATTGTGAGCATCTTAATTCAATATAGCAATTTTCAATTACCTTGAAAATAGTTTTGACAGTTATTTAATTTATTAAAATTGTTGTAAGCACAGGAATCATTTATTGGTAATGATATTTTTTTACTTTGATAGTAATTACTGAATTTTTTTGAAAGGGAAGAGTTACTTTAAAAGTGATTGTATTCTCGGCATATTGAGATTGCTTGACACACTCAAAATTGGTTCCTCAAACTTTACGTTTTCCTTATAGCATTTTCTATTGTTACGTAGTTGCCATTAGGGTATAATCTGATGCTCACCCTGACCGGAATCTCAGCGGCTTGTGGGTTGCCGCCACACTCCGCAAACAGGTCCTTCAGGTAGTCTATGAAGCTGTTCACTATGTCACGCTTTAACATCAAGCTGGTCCAAACGGCTGAAAATAAAATGCTTCCATAAATAAAGGAGAATTGTAAAAAAACACAAGTTAATAGAAACACACCTATTGCATTAGTCATTTTAACTGTTTTAGTTAGTTACTTTTCTACATAATCATCTTGACTATCGAGGCATCGTACGTATCAACACATTTTCCACTACGCTATTCTTAAAAGGTTGCTGGTATTAAAATTTTATTTATTCTTGATGCTATATTAAAGGTGATCTTAGATTTATAGCGTTGCTATAATAGCTGCTACTTTATCTGAGGGAAAAGTAAAAAAAATCTGTTTCTTGGTAGCGACTGAATAAAAAATGTCCAATTGATATGTCCCGTTGAAGGAGCTGTTTGAAGCACCGTAACGGACTTTGTCTTGGATCATCTCAGCACAAATTAATGCCTTGAACTCAGTGCCAGAGCGTGAATGGAGATGCACAGTCCTAAAAGCCTGCCGCTTATCTGGGATAAGAAGAGATACTGGATTCTTGTACTGTTCTGAGTGGTTCCTGTTGTGTATGTATGACCAGGAAGTGAGGAAGTAGGCAGATAGGTGAAACTATGATAAAGGAGGGAACGCCAAACAACTTTGGTCTAAAAAATGGAGGACCATAACTGTATTGTAAAGAGTAATAGCCTCATGGTGATGGAAATTTAGGAGAATCATGTCCGCGTGGACTAGGTCATCCATAGGATTAAAGATTGATATTAAAGATCCACATGACAGATTGCTTCAAGATGACACATGTCAGTACCTTGATCAGTATACTGAGATGAAGGTCGAATGTTCTAACTCTCACTGTTTGGAAAATAAATAGCCATTATGCTGTATGTAAATGTTAGCATCCTAAGGCATGTTGGTGCTGATTGTATTGAATAATAGTGAGTTTGAGCAGGACCACTTATTTTTGACCCATCAGCCTTAATATATCACATGAAGGATGGTAATAAATGTATCAATATACTAAGATAAATGACGGATTTTCGATCTGTAACGATTTCACAGAAGAACCATTAAGTACTGTATAAAATGGTAGTATTCTGGAGTCTCATGGTGGAAGTATGTAAGACCATGGTTTGCATGGGGACTAGGGCACACCCGCTAGGTATCACATGAGGGATGGTAAAGACTTTATCAATGTACTAAGATAAAGGACGGATTTTCGATTGGTAATGGTTTCACAGAAGAACCATTAAGTACTGTATAAAAGGGTAGTATTCTGGAGTCTCATAGTGGTGGAAGTATGTAAGACCATGGTTTGCATGGGCTAGGCTACTTACCCGCTACCCATCGGCCTCAATATATCACATGAAGGATGTAATGCCTTTTTCAATATACTGAGGTAAAGCTGTATTGGCGTTATGTCTCGTCTGCATTTAACCAAGGTAACCTGAGGTTGAGCAAGCAGTAACTTCCCTTCTACAATATATATAACAGGGTTAATCCGTTCTATTTACCTGACATGTCCAGCCTGACGTCGATGTTTGCTCCGTCCACGCTGCCATCATCGGCGTCTCTTCCCAAGTTAATTCTGTCAAGGATAGAACTGGTGTAGTTTTCAGAGAAAAAGAGGACGCCATATGCTTGAGTCTTTCTAACTGCCTCCACGCCTTCATCCAGGCTGCGAAATGATGTCTGGAAATTAAAAAATAAGGCATAAAATAAATGGCAAGGTACATATGTCTGATAACTTTCAATGACCTATTTAATTAGGCGTGTTGATTGTTTGATACTTTTCTCTCTTATTTTAATGTTTATTTTACTTGTATCTATTTTATTACTTTTTATTACATTTGATTTATTTTACTAGAATTTAGAAGTTTTCTATCTTTAACCAACTTAAAATTTACTTCACAGTAAATTCCACCCACAGTATGAATGTTATTTAATTAAAAAAAATTAAATAACATTCATAAAGGATAACATTCATAATTCAGAATGAGACAGTTTAGGTGCCTAACATTATGAGATTATCTACGTAATTTATAAAGTTTGGGTATTTAAAACAAGTTTAACAAGCACAGGGCACAATAGACACACATTTCTTTGTAAAAGGGGATTTCCTTGAAATCACTTTAGTCATGAGTAAAAGCCTTCATCTTTACTCAAATTTATTAGATTTCTGAACACCCGTTGTTCAATTGGAAATTTGTACCTTGTGATCACAGTTAAAGTTTAAATGGTCGAGTATTCTCAAGTTATTGAACGCTTTTAGTTACCTTAAAATACGATTCGAAATATATTTGAAAATTACCAGTTCAACAGGCCTCTGTCTAAAGTGATCTAAGTATTTGCAGGAGAGTGGCCGGCCGTGCTTCGAGCAAGACAGGCTCGTGTTGACGTCACAGTCCGAGAAACCGTTGGGAAGTTCTTGTGAGACGATCGCCAACGGGACGACGTCTGGCTCTTGTAGCACAGTGCATGTCAGGTAGGTTTGCAGCACCGGCAATAGGATAAGGAAGCAGAGCATCCTGAAACATAAACGACTGGCTTTAGAGAGACATTGTGATTGGAACAACAGCTATGGCTTCCACCTGATGGGTTTGATTCATCTGTGACGGGTTCGTCTGGGGTTCCTAGTTAGAAGATTGGTTCGCATTGAGTTTGGTAATTGAGATTCACAGAAACGTGGCAGATGGTTTTACCAAAACGAATATGCTAAAGAAGGCATGCTAAAGACGAATATGTACTAAAATTCATTTAAAAATGTCTTGGGGTAATTGGGTAGTATCCTACCAAAGATTCTACAGTTTAAAAAATAAAATTTGGTAAAGTTTACTGTTAACATTATTTTAAATCTTGTAAATAATGTAAATAAAAATATGTTTACAGCTGTAAGAAGGCTTAACCTATTTCCTAACCTCAAGTGAAGTTTATTTACAAAAGTAAATTAGCAGTAAAGATTTCCATAAAAAAATTATTTTTTTAAAAATTATTGCCATCAGTTATCGATGTTTTCAATATTTTGATAGGTGAGAAATTAGTTTGATTCAATAACCGATTCTTTTGTTAAAATATGGTTCTTTTAAGTCACTTTGTAAAAATATATTTAAATATTAAACATGACATTTTCCAAACATAAATTTATAATATTGATAGCTTGTAATTTAAAAAAATATTTACTCAAAATTATATAGCAGAAAATTCCGTAATCATTTTCCACTATCGCGACACGGAAATAAGACTCCGCAGGACCGTTTAGTAACTATCTTGTTACCGCGTAATTTTCTTCATCTCGGAAAGTTCAAAACCTGACAAGCCTCCAGAGCTGACGAACATGAAACCAGGTCTAACAAAATTTTCTATATAAATACAGTATTCAAAGATGTTACTAATTATATGTTGAGAGATACAAAACAATGTATCTAAAATAATACAGGTAAAGCAATTTACAATACTAGAATAATTGTAAAAATAATTTACTCAATAAATTTAAACTAATCTGAAAATTCATGACCTAAACCGCTTGTATAGGATATCTTTTAGGATTCTTTTAGTGAATATTATTTGATTTCAAACGCACTACTGCTCAATAAAGTTATTAATTTTTTAACTTTGCATTTGAGTCCAGGTTTAGGGAAATATCACCAGGTTTGTGAGTTTTATCTTAAGATAAATCGATTCTTGTTGAAATGCTAAAAGTCTACTAAAAGGCGTACTAATCCAAAACTATATCAGAGAGCCCTATTTATTGTAATAATTTACAAATTACACTTTTGCTATTACTTGCGACCAGACATTTGTTAACTAAAAGTTGTTAATTGTTAACTTACACTTGGAGGAAAAGTTTTCGTCTTACGACTTCTTCAGCCTCGTATTTTTGCCGGCAGGAATGCTGCTGTTGTGCTTTCTCGGAAGTGATGTGATCGAAAAGTATGTGTGATCTGTGCCGCGTTTGTTCATTTAATATGTCATTTTTATGAGTGTTGCTATGTCTATATATTTCAAACTGTTCTAGTGTGTTTAATTTATGGCCTTTGTTGCATGTGTGGAGGATGCTCATGTTATTTTCCATACTTTTGCATGAGTGTTTAGTGTCCATGATGTGATTTGCGAAGGGGGATTCAATAGTAGTGTGCAGTGCCCTTTTGTGTTCTTTATATCTTTCGGCGAAAGATCTGCCTGTTTGTCCAATATAGAACTTATTGAAGTTGTTGCATTTTGGTTTGTATACTCCTGGGTTATTGTATGTGTTGGTATTGTTATTAATGCTCTGTCTGATATCTGTTTGGCTTTTATTTGTTGTTCTGTAAGCTACATTGTATCCTGCTTTTTTGAATTGGTGCGCTATCTTATTTGTGAGTTTGTTTATGTATGTGAGGGTGATGAATTTGTTTGTGTTTGTGTTTTTGTTGTTACTGTTTTTGTTGAGTATTTTTCTGTGTACTTTGTCTATTAAATAATTGTCATATCCATTTTTGTGAGCTAAATATTTGATTGTGTTTAGTTCCTCTGTGTAGTTAGTTGTGGACATAGGTATTTTATTTAGTATGTGTAGTAAAGGTTTGAATGCTGCGTGTTTATGTTGTATTGGGTGGTTCGATGAATTGTGTATCAATGTGTCTGTCGTGGTTGGCTTGCGGTATATGTTGAATTCATGTTTGTTTTGATTTTTTGTTATGGTAATGTCTAAGAAATTCAATGTTTTTTGTTTTCAAATTCTGCAGTGAACTGGATATTTTTGTGTATTTTGTTTATATGTGTTTGGAGTTGTTGGCATTGTCTTATGTTTCCTCATCTACGTCATCTACATATCTGTGCCAATATATTATCTTATCTGCGTGTTTGTGGTTATTTATGATTTTATTCTGTTCTATGTGTTGTAGGAATACTTCTGCGAGAACGCTTGAAATCGGTGAACCCATTGGTAGGCCTTGTTCCTGTGTGTAATATTTGTTTTTGTGAGTGAAGTAGTTCTGTTGTGTAATGGTGTTCAAAATGTGTATGATTTCTTTTGTGATATTTTCTGGAGTGTTGTTAAGTCTTAGATTGTCTCGTAATATGTTTTGTGTTTCTGTGACTGGGATATTGGTTTATAGGTTTGTAATGTCAAACGATGCCAAGGTTGAGTTATGAGGGATTTCAATGTTCTTTATTTTGAACAAACACGGCACAGATCACACATACTTTTCAAAACTTTCAAAAAAATTGTACCAAGGACGCACAACAGCAGCATTCCTAGCGGTAAAAATACGAGGCTGAAGAAGTCGTAAGACGAAAACGTTTCCTCCAAGTGTAAGTTAACAATTAACAACTTTTAGTTAACAAATGTCTGGTCGCAAGTAATAGCAAAAGTGTAATTTGTAATTTTCAACCAACTCGTCATGAAGAGCAACAAGATTTCGACGTGTAATAACTTATTTTGTAATTCATTTATCGTAACAGATGTAAACAGGACTATTTAAAATCCGGTTTTTGGGTTGGATTGGATCCAAAGCCATCAGTGTTAAGCTTATATACCATCCACGATAAAGGTGGACTTTTTTTCTCCTTCAAGATATATTTATTACAACTACTAATCAGTAATAATTAATTCTAAGACCTAGGCATTTGATAAATATACCATTATGAAAGATACTGTATCGGTAGCTGGATGATAGTTGCCAACCTTGTACAGCTCTGTAAACAATGTGATAGTAGAAACAATTATGTAGAAGGAAATTATGTAAAAATGTTTTACCTGAGACAGTACTCTACCAATGCGAAAGTGTATAGTTAGTATGAATACTTTATTTAATTATTCTAGATTAATTATTGTATAAATATATTGTATTAGTATAGTTCTTGACGCATTGAACCTATGATACGGCCCGAGGAGGGTTATTATTCAAAATTCCTTTTGAAGGTTATCCTGATTTAGAGGATAGTTTCAGAGATTAACCTTTCTACTGGCGTTGGTACAAGCGTTACATCTGATAGCCTTCTTTCCGACGTAAGAAATGAAATGTTACAAATTAATAATAACTCATTATATAGAAGTTTACTTTAGCCTTTCCAAATGGTTACATCTGATAGCCTTCTTTCCGACGTAAGAAATGAAATGTTACAAATTAATACTCACTCGTTATATAGAAGTTTACTTTAGCCTTTCCAAATGGTTACATCTGATAGTATTCTTTCCGACGTAAGGAATAAAATGTTACAAATTAATACTCACTCGTTATATAGAAGTTTACTTTAGCCTTTCCAAATGGCTACATCTGATAGCCTTCTTTCCGACGTAAGAAATGAAATGTTACAAATTAATACTCACTCGTTATATAGAAGTTTACTTTAGCCTTTCCAAATGGTTACATCTGATAGCCTTCTTTTCGACGTAAGAAATAAAATGTTACAAATTAATACTCACTCGTTATATAGAAGTTTACTTTAGCCTTTCCAAATGGCTACATCTGGAGCCACCTATGCTATTGTGTATAAGCTACAACTATTCTTTGAATAACTTTACAATGGCACTTACGGAATATTTCTCAAGTTGAAGACTAGGTTCTTCAGTAGCTGGGCGACGAATCTCTTCGTACACCAGATGCTTCCATTGTCTAATGGATGCCTGCAAACGGACTGTTGGGCTGGATATGGCGCCTGTTAACATAGTAAAGATTTTGTTACTGGAACCACAAATTTTCAGTAACAAATGTAAAATTTTAAACAAGGCTTGTCGTTAGTTATATTTCTGAAAGATTAATAGGCAATTAGTTTAGGGAGTTTTTTTGCTTAAACAGCGAAATTTGCTTTAGATTTTTTCTGATTTCTTTGTCAGTATATCCTTTAATGATTTCAGGCGTTATAAATACATACTTGTAATCACTTTAAGTTATTTGCGTTGAATATGTAACTAATATAATAAACAATACACCCAAACCCCCAATACAAGATATTATTAAAATAATAGCTTATAATACCTTATCATCATCATCATCATCATCATCATCATCAGCATCATCAGCATCATTAGAGGTAACCTAATAACTACATGAAATTACAAAAAACTCTGGGTCATCGAAATATACAGAAGAGTTTAGCCCACGTAACTGTTTAAATGAATTATTATTACTTGGTTTTGTGATATAGAGTGAATTTTTAATTTAATCAATTGTAATATGTCCACTGTGCTCATTTCGTTTTAGTTAAATAACTGATTATATTTGTTAAAGCAATTATTAATGACAGTGAATATGTGGTTATAGGCATTTACTCACAATTTATGGACAGTAAAGGACTGACCACAGGTGTTGAATACGTAATTAAAGGCATTAAAAACTGATTATATAACTATAAGAAATTATTGCTCAACTAACTGAATATTTTTAAACTTAATTGCTGACGAGTTTCGAAGCAATCGTTTCATTTTCGAAACTGACGCTCAACTTGTAGACCCTTACACGTAGAGTGTCAGCTTCGTAAATGAAACGAATGTATATAAAGGCGTCAGCAAGTAAGTTTAAAAGTATTTACAATAGTTACACAATAATTACTTATAGTTTAATAAGTGAAGTCGAGATGATTACAATAACCAAGTTTGATTAAATAAGATGAAGAACTGATTACAGGCGTTAAAGATATTTTTAAAAACCAATTGTAGCAGTTAAAAAAGGTTATAAGCGAAGAAGAGAATATTATAAGGGTTAAAAAAAAGTGAATGTAGGTATTAAACAAATGCCAATAGGTGTACGAAAGTGATTATTGGCGTTGCATAACTCATTGTAGACATTAAAGAACTTATTATAGATGTTCAGGAACTGATTAGAGATGTTGAAGAACTGAATGATGACGTTAAAGAACTGAGTATAGGTGTTAAAGTAATGATTGGTGGCATCAGAAAACTGATTATAGACTACACAAATATTCAAAGTTAAAAAAATATTATAAACGTTATAGAAGATATTATACTCATTAAGGAACTGATTACACACGTTACATAAGTGATTATAGACGCTACGGAACTGATTACAGACGTATGAAACTGATAATATGCGTTATAGAACTTATTATAGACGTTAAGGAACTGATTACACACGTTACATAAGTGATTATAGACGCTACGGAACTGATTACAGACGTATGCAACTGATTATATGGGTTAAGGAACCTATTATAGACGTTGAGGACCTGATTACAGATGTTAAGAGATATGATTATATACTTTATCCTAATTGATAATGGGAGGGAAAGTTAAAGATGACCAGAGTCGGAATTCAAGTATTTTATGGTGATAGGTCGCAACTTCCTATTTGAGAGCGTGACATTATACCATTGTGCAGTGAAATTCAATACCTACAAGATCAAGGGGATGAACACAGGGAAAAAGTTGTTGAAAGTCAGCGTTTTGGGGTTGAGGTATTTTGGAATCATAAGAGATAATGAGGAGTGTAACAATGGGTCGCCATTATTGGGTTCTCCGGGAGGGGGTCTATATGTTCGAGCTCCCCTCCTCTACTAGCATTACTCAGATTTCTATTTCTTCTTGTCTATGTATTAGCTTAACGAGAAAATAATTACAAAGACAAAGTCCCATGATTATACATTTATATTGACGTTCATGATTGATATTCATGTATACATGGTGCATTGCAACTGTGTGTGGACATATATAACTTTATTGTACGCTATGCGTGGACATATATAACTTTATGGTACGCTATTTGCGGACATATACAACTTTATTGTACGCTATGCGTGGACATATATAACTTTATGGTACGCTATTTGTGGACTTATATAACTTTATGGTACGCTATTTGCGGACATATATAACTTTATTGTACGCTATGCGTGGACATATATAACTTTATGGTACGCTATTTGCGGACATATACAACTTTATTGTACGCTATGCGTGGATATATATAACTTTATTGTACGCTATGCGTGGACATATATAACTTTATGGTACGCTATTTGCGGACATATACAACTTTATTGTACGCTATGCGTGGACATATATAACTTTATGGTACGCTATTTGTGGACTTATATAACTTTATTGTACGCTATGCGTGGACATATATAACTTTATGGTACGCTATTTGTGGACTTATATAACTTTATTGTACGCTATGCGTGGACATATATAACTTTATGGTACGCTATTTGCGGACATATACAACTTTATTGTACGCTATGCGTGGACATATATAACTTTATGGTACGCTATTTGCGGACATATACAACTTTATTGTACGCTATGCGTGGACATATATAACTTTATGGTACGCTATTTGCGGTCATATACAACTTTATTGTACGCTATGCGTGGATATATATAACTTTATTGTACGCTATGCGTGGACATATATAACTTTATGGTACGCTATTTGCGGACATATACAACTTTATTGTACGCTATGCGTGGACATATATAACTTTATGGTACGCTATTTGTGGACTTATATAACTTTATGGTACGCTATTTGCGGACATATATAACTTTATTGTACGCTATGCGTGGACATATATAACTTTATGGTACGCTATTTGCGGACATATACAACTTTATTGTACGCTATGCGTGGATATATATAACTTTATTGTACGCTATGCGTGGACATATATAACTTTATGGTACGCTATTTGCGGACATATACAACTTTATTGTACGCTATGCGTGGACATATATAACTTTATGGTACGCTATTTGTGGACTTATATAACTTTATTGTACGCTATGCGTGGACATATATAACTTTATGGTACGCTATTTGTGGACTTATATAACTTTATTGTACGCTATGCGTGGACATATATAACTTTATGGTACGCTATTTGCGGACATATACAACTTTATTGTACGCTATGCGTGGACATATATAACTTTATGGTACGCTATTTGCGGACATATACAACTTTATTGTACGCTATGCGTGGACATATATAACTTTATGGTACGCTATTTGTGGACTTATATAACTTTATGGTACGCTATTTGCGGACATATATAACTTTATTGTACGCTATGCGTGGACATATATAACTTTATGGTACGCTATTTGCGGACATATACAACTTTATTGTACGCTATGCGTGGATATATATAACTTTATTGTACGCTATGCGTGGACATATATAACTTTATGGTACGCTATTTGCGGACATATACAACTTTATTGTACGCTATGCGTGGACATATATAACTTTATGGTACGCTATTTGTGGACTTATATAACTTTATTGTACGCTATGCGTGGACATATATAACTTTATGGTACGCTATTTGTGGACTTATATAACTTTATTGTACGCTATGCGTGGACATATATAACTTTATGGTACGCTATTTGCGGACATATACAACTTTATTGTACGCTATGCGTGGACATATATAACTTTATGGTACGCTATTTGCGGACATATACAACTTTATTGTACGCTATGCGTGGACATATATAACTTTATGGTACGCTATTTGCGGTCATATACAACTTTATTGTACGCTATGCGTGGATATATATAACTTTATTGTACGCTATGCGTGGACATATATAACTTTATGGTACGCTATTTGCGGACATATACAACTTTATTGTACGCTATGCGTGGACATATATAACTTTATGGTACGCTATTTGTGGACTTATATAACTTTATGGTACGCTATTTGCGGACATATATAACTTTATTGTACGCTATGCGTGGACATATATAACTTTATGGTACGCTATTTGCGGACATATACAACTTTATTGTACGCTATGCGTGGATATATATAACTTTATTGTACGCTATGCGTGGACATATATAACTTTATGGTACGCTATTTGCGGACATATACAACTTTATTGTACGCTATGCGTGGACATATATAACTTTATGGTACGCTATTTGTGGACTTATATAACTTTATTGTACGCTATGCGTGGACATATATAACTTTATGGTACGCTATTTGTGGACTTATATAACTTTATTGTACGCTATGCGTGGACATATATAACTTTATGGTACGCTATTTGCGGACATATACAACTTTATTGTACGCTATGCGTGGACATATATAACTTTATGGTACGCTATTTGCGGACATATACAACTTTATTGTACGCTATGCGTGGATATATATAACTTTATTGTACGCTATGCGTGGACATATATAACTTTATGGTACGCTATTTGCGGACATATACAACTTTATTGTACGCTATGCGTGGATATATATAACTTTATTGTACGCTATGCGTGGACATATATAACTTTATGGTACGCTATTTGCGGACATATACAACTTTATTGTACGCTATGCGTGGACATATATAACTTTATGGTACGCTATTTGTGAACTTATATAACTTTATTGTACGCTATGCCTGGACATATATAACTTTATGGTACGCTATTTGCGGACATATACTACTTTTGTGTAGGCAATGAGATATGTACTTCTTTATTATACCCTGTGTATTTATTTTCGTTAATTTAACACACTTTATTACTAATAAACAGGTTTTATTTTAAACAGTATTGCTGCAAGTGTGCAAGTTTGTGTGATCGTGGGTGTGTGTACGTTAACTGGCATGCACGCAGCATTAAGTTCTACATTTACACAAACGTTTACTGAGCATAAGGCCGTCTTGAAATGAAATTGAAATAGTATAGCGACAGTTTTATTGCGGCAAAACTTACGGGAAGTTCTCAGATAAAGAAAAACCTTATCTTCTCTTCGAGTAGTCACTTGATATTTTCGCATGCATTTACCTGCGTGATTTCACTGGGTTCTGATGCATCTTCTTGCTTTCGGCTGAGTTTCAGAAATGCTTCTTCTAAGGTTCCGCAGTTTTGGTGGTACATCAAGTCCAGTGGCGACTCTTCTGCCAACAGAATACCGTTCCGCATCAAACCAATCTAAGAAAACATAAAAACCACATAACACTCTAATCATTCCACAAACATTCAGCTGTTTAATTAGGGTCAGTGCAACGATAGGCAATTGTAATACTGCATAAAAACCACAAGGAATTTATGAATGGGAATTATTTTGGAGTTAAAAGAAGATTATTAAATTTCCCTACTGTTGTCCATCAAGGATTCGAACTCCACTGTAAGTACAAATAGTATTAAGTACATAAAACTCTCAGGCCTGAAAAGTATCTAGAGGCTGCGTACTTAAAGACGTACTATCTTTTGGAAAAAAGGGGGGTAGTCTGATCATTACAGCTTGTCTCTAGAAGGAAAGATAGGCGAAACAAAGGCCACGAGTAAAGAAAGTTTATATCTGGTACTGGAGTAAAGGGAAGTAAGGTTTTGTATCGCTAGGATTGTCTATTTGAAGTTTACTTGCTTTCAAGCAGAATCAAAATAAGGTGATGACCTGCAGGCAGGAATTAATTAAGGTTTAAGGGAAAATAATTATGATGTAAGACAATCAGGGCCAGATAATCATAATTGCTAACTTTTGTATGTCTGCAAACACAAAAGATTATAATTCATCAGTTTTTATCTGTGTCTAGCGTACAAAGGGTCAGGTTTTTCTCGACGTGCGGGATCGACAAAACTTAACTGTACATTAGAGTTTTAAACAAGTTTAAGATGATTATATGTAAAAGATTCGACAGCTCTGGCGATGGTGCAAGAGAAATGAGAAAAAGAAAAAACCAGACAACGGAAAATGGTTGTCTTATTACTATATTTTGTAGTTAATTAAGGAATGAGTAAAGAGAAATTAAGATATGAGTATTTTGTTCGTTGTTTATCATCACTTCTTTTATCACTCAAGATGTGTTTCAACACCAGCTATTAGTAAACTATAAACCTGTCATGAGAATTACATCTCTTTTAAAAGAGCTTACAGTAGTTTATAGCGGTTGTTACATTTTACAGCGCACAAGCATTTTTGAAATCTATATGTTTATTATTTTATTTTAAATATGTTAATATTTTTTTACTGGTAATATGTTTTACATTACATTTTCCTTCATTGTACATTTTTCTATCTTCTCATATATGTTTTGTATTTATACTAACTACATTTTTCCGTACCTTCTGTTATATGTTTTGTATGATATTGTTTTACTAACAATGTTATATTGATGTATGCTATTGTTATGTTTTGTTTCGGTCTTTTTCTATTCATTCTGCTAAATGTTTTGAATTTGTACTAATGGCAATTTTACGACACAATGTAAATGGCACAATGAATCAGCTTTCGCAATAAAACTATGATAATGAGTTTGCTTATTACGAGCTGAAGACACGTCGAGGAAGTATTGTGTACCTAACCGTAGCTTCTTAACCCTGTAATTAACTGACTTACTGTTTGTAGTTATGGTTTGCTGTTGTTGGCAGAAATGGACTTTTCAGATATTAGCTGTAATCCTTAATAGATTTGGTTCGGTTTTGCCATTTCAGGGAACTGGATTATAAATACTTCAAGATGAAATTTTGAGAATTAAATGCAATTTTATGTCATTGTGGCGCCTAAAATTAAAAACGAAAATGAGAAATTTTAAAAGAGTAGAACTGGAGATGTAATAGGAGTATTGCCATCCCCAAGATGGCATCTACGGGGAATTGGTATAAATGCGTAGTTCTTTAACACCTACTCAAAACTGGGCCTCTCAGTGCGGGTACTAGATGAAGCCCATCTGTACAGGTCAGCGTCCAGTCAAAAATATCAATTGCGTGGGCTACTAATAGCTACAAAATGTCTACTTAATTTTTAATCAAAACATATTTTAAATTCAAAGGGCACTGAGTGAACATGAAGTAGGCCTATTCCACATTTTTATAGAAGAGAATATGGTTGAAGGCTTTCAAGAATCGAAACCTCTTAAAAGTAAACATACATTTTTAAACTATAATTCCATTAAGAAAAAATCTTTGAAAGTTCGCAAGCAGATTCTGTTATTTCTATTTTGTCAGGAATTTAGCTTGAAATCAGTTCTTTTAGAGATTCTTGGTAAATATAATTTCACAAGTGTCACCAAACGAGGCTAAGAATTTTATGTCTTTACGAAAGAGGTTATGAACATAATGTCCCCTACACATATATTTACTAACAACTCTCAATTTACTATCAACTCGTTTTATACAGAAACATTTAAACGTTTAAAGTTACTTTAAACAATTTAAAGTTATAATATTTGAATTTTCTTATGAAAGTTTGAAGTTATTATGAAATTTAATACAAATGTAAATTTCAGTCAGTCAATCAGTCGTTAGGAAGAAGGGGGTTTGGTGGCCCCCGTGGATTTGCAGCGTCTGTTGTTAACACTGGCTGCTTGTATCATTGTGTGTGCAGCACTCTTTTTTTTGGACTGGTTTGGTGAAAGGACGGAGTTAGGTAAAGGCAAATGTAAATTTTAGCCGATAAAAGAGTAGTCAAAAGTTTTGTAATCTCTTTGGGGGAACGGAGTGCACTTCCAAAACCTTCTACGCTCCACTCCTGCTCTACATTTACTTTGGTTTCTCCCACTACTTACTGTGTGTACTTGCTTTGCCTCTTTTATGAAATTTAATACAAATGTAAATTTCAGTCAGTCAGTCAGTCATTAGGAAGAAGGGGGTTTGGTGGCCCCCGTGGATTTGCAGCGTCTGTTGTTAACACTGGCTGCTTGTATCATTGTGTGTACAACACTCTTTTTTTTGGACTGGTTTGGTGAAAGGACGGAGTTAGGTAAAGGCAAATGTAAATTTTAGCCGATAAAAGAGTAGTCAAAAGTTTTGTAATCCCTTTGGGGGAACGGAGTGCACTTCCAAAACCTTCTACGCTCCACTCCTGCTCTACATTTACTTTGGTTTCTCCCACTACTTACTGTGTGTGCTTGCTTTGCCTCTTCTATGTAGTGTGTTGTGATAATGATAGTTTTCTTGTGCAACTCCGCCATTTCCAGCAGCCTTTGCCAAATACTGTCAACACAAACACAGCCCTTGTACAGCCAATTACAATTAAATCACTAAACTAAATTTACTTGTTTCTAATACAAAGTTCTTTAAATGGCTATGATTTGTTCCTCAAATGGTCTAGCTGGGAGAAATGTACTTTTATATTCATATCGACACTTCTGTCTTCCGATGTTGGCAAAAAATATACTTGGTGATATCAACTCAGAAAGTGATCGGCAACAAGGACAAAATAATATTTGGTAGGGCCTATTGACGCTTAAGAAATTTAATTGTTGATAAAATAAAGATTAGCTCACAAAATACACACACACACACACACACACACACACACACACACACACACACACACACACACACACACACACACACACACACTGTGACGGCCTTTTAACCGTCACGTAGATAAACTTTTTGAATAAGCATCGCCGACCGAAGTCAGCCCTGTGCAAGCGCATGTCAATATCTGTCAGAGAACCAGTCATTGGACTTTATTATAAAAAACCTAACTCGGTACTCTTTCCCGGGAAATGAATTCTTTTTAGGCATCTCAGCTTAATGGACTGGGTATCGGAGTGTATAAGAAAATTGTTTATCAAATAAATTTCAACTCAATTTGAGAGTTAGTAAAAAACACTGTTTTTCATTTATTTGTCAATTTACGCTTTAGCACAGATTAAACAATCATACAAAATTTAACTTCTTAGAGAACTACTTCTTTCCATTTACAGAATATCTAAAACAATAAAACTTTTATAAGTGAACTTATTATTTATTTCTTAATGATTTGGCCCTAGCTTATTTATTATTTAACTTAGTTAATATTTTAACGCCTTTTAACTGTTTGAACCCTTTGGTTCCCAACGTAAAATGTACTTTAAAGAATGTAACTAATTTTAGCATACAATTATATCCTGAAAACGTACGATTTACAGTTAAATTTAAATTATAGAAAAATACATAAAATTATCCTTAAAAAGAAAAACATATTAACACCTATAATTTCATAAGAAAAATCACCTATGTATATAAATCACATTTTACCAGAATGTTTCACATAGGATATTTAAAAAAAACGTGTGTGTGTGTGTGTGTGTGTGTGTGATATAAATTTCGCATTCACTGTGTTCTGTATTTATTTGTGAAATGTTTTTCAACTCTTATATCTCTTTAGTAGTTTTGCATACTCAAGTACGCTCATAGCTATAAAAATAATTAAAATAATGAAAAATTATTGAAGAAGTATATTAAAAAGAGTGAAAATATATAACCTGTGACTTAATACAGGATCGACTCCAACCGTCGGCTCGTCCAGGATTAACAGCTGGGGGTCGTGGAGGAGGGTCACTGCCAAGGACACTCGTCTCTGCTGACCTCCGCTGAAACGAAATGAGAGATAATTAAACATTTGTTGTGCCCAATCATACAAAACAGGCTATATATCATTAGTAACTTCATATATAGACTTTGTGACAGTTAAGGGCTGGATAAAAGTGTATATGAAAACATTTGTACCTAAGTTTAAAAAGTATATGGTGCCACCTTCAACGTTTTCACCTTTACATATAGCCTACTTAAAAATGCATTGTAAATTTTAAAAATTATAAATAGTGGAAACCAGAAATAGTTGTTAAAGCATTTTAAAGTACAGACGAACCCTCAATTTACAAAGTCAACTTTCGTGATATAACAAAGTGAAATTCTGTTTTTTACACCATTGCTATGTTACAAATAGTTACAACGTATCCGGAAAGTTAGGCTGGAAAAAAATAGATTTTCAAATTTAAGTTAACCGGTTGCTAAAGTGAAAGACTAGCTTTCATTTCCCCTAGTTATAAACAATGTAACTTTCATGTCTGTTAAGATTTATAAAAACTTAATTTTATATCTAATGAGATAATATCTTTCAATAGTATAAAATAGCTATATAGCAATTAAATTAAGTCTACAATAGTGCTCTATTTTAAAATAACATACAGCTAATAAGATAGCTATTCCATGCTGTTCAGTTATTTTTAATACGGTTATATTGTAAAATACCAAAATTCACTGCGTCATACCCGGGGTAATTTGTGTTTGTAAATTTAATTTATTTCTAATTTTTTTCAAATATTTATAACTATTTCTGGTTTGTGACTTTTATAAATAACGTTTTTCTCCTTTAAAATGTATTTTTAAATAACAATTTAATCTGAAAAAAATGTATGTGATGCTAAAAGTTATTAAAAAATGAAATAACATTCCTCATCTGCCAGGAATTCATTATTTAATTTACATGTTGGCAGTAATCTCAAAGCATCTGTTACAGTTTTGTTAATAGTCTACAAAATAAACTTCCCTTAAGGAAATTCAGAGTGTTAGTAGACCTAATCTGATTTACAACCAGGCCTAATCAAGATACCCAATCATTAATATTAGATGTTATTATAATAGTTGTTAATAATATGATGACTATACATTTTTATAATTCTATATTTTATTTACTTTCCGGAAGTTCTAAATTCTATTACTTTCAATTTTAAATTATATTTTAAAACGTGTGTTGGTAAAATAATAGCAAAGAAACAATGTTAAAATTTGACCCGTTTGACCTTAGTTCTCATTTTGCTCAGCTTCTTGGGTCTCTTTTGTCACACGGAGACGCGCATGCTGTTAGAATCCTTATGGCGAACGTAGGATGCATGATTGAATGATTTTAAACTATTTAGATTTTTTTGGTCTAAGTGGGAAGAGTGGGATGAGAAACCTCACAAGAAAAAACCTATGATAAATCACGCAGGACTCTTGAAGGTGCTATGCCAAGGATTACGTGAGCGTTCGTACAAAAACCTAGTTAGTAAGTTTATAGAGGGAGTTTATCTTTCTTCTTATCCCCTCTTGCAGCTGAAATAGGGTATGTGAAATTAAATTAGACATTCCAAAAGAGCAGCTCTGTAGTCCATGGATTGTGAAATAAAATATTTTATATAGTAGTGAAATAAAATATATTTATAGGTCTTGAGAAACAAAAAGAAATTAAATAAAACTACTTGAGAATGAGCTACAGCATGCCACTACTCGTTCTTGAAGACAATCGATGTTTGTATGGTCTCAGAGTGCGGCAGGACAATCGTAGGACAAACTCTGCTAACTTACCTAACATAAATAATGCATTATAACAGCGTTTCCATACCGATGGGGCGCTACTCGGAAACAAAAAAAAAATAACTATCAGAAAAATGTAAGCAAATCGAAATGTATTTTAGTTATATTCTTTTACCTGTATTCTTAAGGCACAGTACCGTTTAGCAATAAAAAATGAAACGGGCAATAAACAAACATTTAAAACATTGTTACGGGACAACTATATATATATATATATATATATATATATATATATATATATATATATATATATATATATATATATAAATATCGCAATATGTATGATGATGTTGGTACTGTTAGCCAACGAAAAGCTTTGAATTGTAAATTCAATTATAATTCTTGTATTTGTATTTTGACTTATGTTCTTTATATATATATATGTATATATATATATATATATATATATATATATATATATATATATATATAAAAGGTATAATATATATTTAAAGAATTGATACGATACAAATATTGCTTTTTATTTTAACACGGACCTTTGAACCGTTGGACGTGGAGATATTCCGATAAGGAAAGGTGGGTATCCAGGTGAAAAAGGTTGAGATCCACTACTTTATAATGAGTACTTGGAACCCAGGGACAAAGAAGAAGATTAAAGAAGAAGACCCTAAAAAAAGAAGGCAAAGTACGACATAAGGCAAGACTCATTTATACAAGTTGTGCTGATTTGGGGGTTGATAAAGTTCACGAAAAATCGCTGTTGCTAACTCGAATAGATTACAAAATCTTTAAATATAGTAGTTTAGAGACTCACTAGACCAGATCACTCACCCGCCATGGTTTGCTTATTCTTTTTAAAATAAGTAAACCTATTACCGAAGGAATAAATGATAGCACTTTTGTTACCTTAACTCCGTAATCAGTCGGTTTTCTGATGGAAGGGCCAGGAATTTGAGCAAGTCGTCTCTTCTGGTCTGAATTTGTTTCCAGTTTAGTTTAAAAACGAGTCCATAGAAGTTAAACGTCTCCGCTATACTCATACTGCTGTGCAGTGCAATGTCCTGCAACAAAGTTATGTTAGTTTTATATCTGGAACAAGGAAATATTCATCGTTCTAAAGTAATTTGCGCTTATTTAAATGAGATTTACTGTAGGAACATATTTTACCGTCTTATTCCTTATTCATTCAAGTTGTCCAGTTTTGAAAATTAGATTGTCACCAATTTACCAATCATCGGGACAGGCTCTGTGGCCTATTCGCCTCCATTAAAAATTCTCAAAGTAGCAAAAATTTTTCAAAAAATTGTCGGATTCAGTATTATATATAATATGATACACATATTTTAAAACAATATTTTGTCATTTTTACATTTCAATTTTCATAGATATTTAACAGTTTTTATTAAAATTTCATAATTTTTTCAAAATATAAATCCTAATTTCTTTATCTGTGTTCAGTGCCTTCTATATATCTATACAAAAGAAAAGCTTTCTGTTCCAGTTATCCAATGCCTTATTGATTATTGAAAAGCATTGTTATAATCACCGGCGATGAAGAATGCAAAAAGACTGTAGGCATCGAACCTTATCGATAAGTCGTGTTATTTGTTTTTTTGAGTTTATATTATTAACCATATGTCTACTTTCTGCGTTAAAACAATTTTAACAATATAAAAGTTTTTAACTTCTAAAAAAATATTTTATTTTGCTTTATTGGAAACAAGAACTTAATTAATTACTAAATTATTAATTAATGTTTTCTTTCAGTTATGAAAAAATAGGCGTTTATTATAAAAGTTGTATATCGTTACTATCTTGATGGTAAGAGATGTAAATCTTTTATTGCCATTAATTAATTCCAAGTACAATTGCATACAACGGGCATGTGTTTAATATCAACTTATAGATACCCTTGAACACTCAATATTTAACATGGTTTTGATAAGCCTTATTGAATGTTGGTTTAAAATTAGGTAATAAATATTTGTATCCTGAAGCACAGCATGGAGTGTTTATAAAGGTATTAAACATTCCACTTTTCTTGTACGCCTTAGTCTGGTGGCATTTTTAGGGGGAAAATTGTCATAAATGTGTAGAATGAAATGACGTCTGTTACCTGTGGCATGTAGCCGACATTCCGTAGCCTTTTTGCCTTCACCAGGAGCTCTCCTGCGTCCAGGATGTCCCTTCCGATTACACACCTCAACAGGGTCGTCTTCCCACATCCACTAGGCCCGAGCAGAGCGTAGCTGCAACATTAATACAGATTGTCAGTTGAACCGAACAAACACATACGTGAACAAAAATGTGATATTTTTTTACAATTAGTGTTTTAATGCCTATAAAATAAGGATCTCCTTCACGAAACCTAACAAATATAGCCTACTGACTTTCAAATAAACATATGTAAGACCAAAAATAAGTAACAGAAAATAGAGAAAGAATTTGAAAAACAATCAGCTTAATATTACGTAACAGTCTTATTAAACAATCGAAAAGGCCATGTTTAAAATTATTTACAGGGCTAAAACGTTGTATAATCATTAAGTGTATTCAATGATACAGCTTTATAGGTATTATCGTTGATGTATGTTTATCTGTTATTAAGTGATATTATTAGGCCTAAGCGATCAGCTTCCTCAACCGCCTTCTTGGCAGTAAATAAACATATTCATCATAACGAGAGGAGCTATTACCGTGGCTGTGGAAAGTATAATTAGACGTTATGTAAGTCGCCCTGATATCTTTGTTAGTTTTTGTGACTTCAGCTTACATTGTAGCCTAATAAATACAAAAACTGGTTCAACTACGAATTTTTTCCATTTTACATATGCTACTTAAAAACAATTTTTCAAACCGCAGTTATTTTAAATGTCGAAAGACGTAAATAATTGTAAACACGTTCATCAATTCGTCAAGAAAACATAACCTCACTTTAGAGACGAACTATTTTATCTAATAATTCTTTGAGTAATTTATAGATAAGTAATACCACATTACTATATAACTATATTAAAATTCAGTTTCAAGCATCCAAATACAGAAGATTTAGCTATGAAATAATTTTTTTGTCGTAAACTTAACTATTGATGAATTTAACAAGTTGGCGTTCTCTCACATTTGGCGAAATAAATTATGTAAATCTCAATTTCTACGTGTATTGTGGAAGAATAACATAATTGTTTTTACTTACTGTTAAAATAATGTCCGATTGGAATATATCTGGCTATAAGCTATTAGCTAAAAAGTAATTTTTCTAATTTAAACTAACTGGTTGCTGAAATGAATGTTATTTTGGGAAAACCTATTATTTTGTATAAGTAAACTTATATTAATCACAGACTTGGTTACTATATTATGACATGACTATATAATGATGTAATGCAATGTAATAAAAAATACTGACGTGTTTGAAAACCATCGTTCAGTTTATATAGTTTCTCGTGTTTGTAAATTGAGGTTAGGTTTGTATTTTTTCAAATCATAACCATTATTTATGGCATACCCCATTTAAAAACTATTTCTCGTATGAACGACATATAATAGACTCTGGATAACCTAACCATGTCGGAACCGGCATGATTTGGTTGGAAAACGATGGTAGCATGATCAACCAAAGATTCGAAAATAAAACATATTACTTTACTGATCTCTGCTTAACCTAGATCTTTACACTCCTAAGAATACATTTTAAATGCATTTTTTTAAAAATATCGGTTCTATTAACGGCTGGTCGGATTATCCAGTGGTTCAATTAACCGGAATCCACTGTATTTTGAAGTAACATATGTAAAAACAAAACGAAGTTCTGGATGACATAGTTTTTGTAAATATAGGTTTACCGTATATCAAACACGTCGGGTAAGTCACACCAGTTTTATTAAAGAACTAATACATTTTTTAAAATCGTTATACACTTGGTAAATGAAGATCTTTATAGTTTTACGACAATTGGAGCATGCACATAAGTGAATAATATGTCACTTCGGGAATAGTACGGCTTCTTCCCGACATATTCAATTTTTTGTGATAGGAACTTATCACAACATTAGTTCCTCCGTGTTGCAGGTAACACCCATTTTATATTCCCTTAGTGATAGAAGCACGAAAAAGTTAATTTGCATTAACACTTCATTAACTACTACATTAACATAACGCTGCGAGCGTGTAATTAAATAGTAATTGTGCAATAAAACTTAATTACGCCAATCGTACCGAAGGCCGTCCAAATTAAACGCACTTCGTTACAGTATACCTACGTTACACAGATTTCATTTCGGATCTGTGATTCAGCACTTCTTTGGGCTTACCCACTGAAGATGAAGTCAGAGGTCAACCGTAAATCACATGATGGATTTTTTAGACTTTTGATAGGCCACTATTTATTACATAACCCCCCATTTTAATAACGTGATACATTATTTTTTTTAAAGATATTCCTAAAATGTCAATTTCACAACACTTTGACTTTATTTTAAAAAAAAACGGAAATGGTAGCTATAATAATACTAATTTATATAGAATAATAATGATAGAAAAATAACTAAAATAACTATAATGATACAACTTATAAACAAATATTTGCTATACCCTAAACAAAATATATAATTTTCAATAAAATTATATCTCTTGTTTATATTATTAAATTATTATTACAGTTACAATATTTATTAATTCATTAGGCTTTATGTTACTTAAGAGTATATTATATGAAGTATAGTAGAGACTCGATAATTCGTCATTTTCTATCTAGGGACAACGGAATGTGCGAGAAAAAAGGTTGCAAAAATTGGTATGTGTGTGTGTGTGTACGTTTGTTCGTTCGTGCGTTTGTTTGGGGCAGGGGTTCGTGTGTATGTCTGAGCTCGTGTGTATATATATATATATATATATATATATATATATATATATATATATATATATATATATATATGTTGAATAGTTATTATCTGGAGTACATCCGTTCATTCTGCAGTGCATATAAATTCGCAGTTCCGACGTTTCACTAGAATCTCATCCAGCATTGACGAGGTGAACCCAACAACAGTAGAAGAGTGAGTGAATGAGCGAGAATGACTTGCTCTTCTACTGTTGTAGGGCTTACCTCGTCAATGTTGGATGAGATTCTAGCGAAACGTCGGAACTGCGAATTTATCCATTGCAGAATGAACGGATGTACTCCAGATATAACTATTCATCATATTTTTCGATCCGTGAAGGAATACGTATCAGCATATATATATATATATATATATATATATATATATATATATATATATATATATATATATACATACATATATATATATATATATATATATATATATATATATATATATATACATACATATATATATATATATATATATATATATATATATATATATATATATATATATATATATATATATATATTATTTATACAAAAGATTCAGTCAGGTTCAATTTTATGTACAAAGTAATTAACATAGTTGTGCTCAACTTGAAAAAGGAGAACAACCTCCATATTAATAGCAACTTATGCCCCGAATCATTTTATATTTGATCGATTCTGCCTCAATAAATAGCATTGTGTGTAAAAATACAACATATTCTAGTCCAAACGTTAAGGTTATGTTTGGGTTGAATAATATTTTACATTGTGTTAGTAATTACTAGCCTCATTGTTATTTTATCGAATTCAAACAGCTGTTATTTGACCCAGTGGCTATTTAGCGACTCTGAAACAGCTGTTCGATTGACCCAATACTTGTTGTGTATGAAAGAAGTATCTTTTTATATTACTTGATATGAGCTATCGCAATTTCGTAACATACGGTTGAAATATATTGATTTTAAAAAAAATGCTATTAATATTACTATTTTACTTTAGTAAACACTAACGCTTCTGTAATAATTAATATCATACTATTATTTGGAAGAAATGAAAAATGTTCAGGCCTAATTAATAACGAAATCCAATTAAAGAGTCTCAAAATTTCACTCAAAGCGTCAATTGTATTTTGGATGGTCCCTTATTTTAAATTGAACACCATTAGGATTTTATACGATTTAAATAGATTTATTTAATTTCCTCCACCAACATTTCATAGTTTTTCTTCCTTTAACGTTTTCGATGGTCTGTTTGTTTCTGAAACGCGTCAGAATCCAAATGGTTTCGAACTGAAGTCACGCTTTGCTTTCTATATTCATTCTAGCAAAAGAGGTATAAATAGGATTTTGCATTGTGCTCTTACTTCTGGATAAAAAAAGATATGAATATTCTTAAGGGAAATGCAGTGTTGATATTATATTATTTCTTATGAATACATTATTAATCTTACTAGAACCCTCATAGTGAAAGGATTTCTGAATGATCATAAAACCAGTTTTTTATAGATAAACCTGACTAAACTGGTATTGAAATACAAATAAGTATAGGTTTCCCTGTTTGTCTCGCGTGCATTCCAGCGAGTGTACGTTTAGAATGCCGGTATATCAAGAGTTAGTAAATACACAAACAAATCTCTATGATTTGTAGCATCATTCTACATTGAAGGCGAACTTTTATCAAATTTCTTGACTAAAATTTTGAAGCAAATAAAGTTTTGTACTAGCCTTTGCTTTTGGAAGGGACTGGCTGTTTGAGTTAGACACACATTGCGGATAAGTCAATAACAACAGGTTTCTTTATTTACCAAAGAACACGAGTTCGTGGGGCTAAATTAGGTGTTAGTCGTTCACTTTGTGACCATAAATGAATATCCACTCATTCAACGTGCAACTGTTATCCAAAGGTTACAGTGTTGGTCATGACTTGTTTGTACTCTTTCCCTACAAGAGACCGAGCATTGTCTGGAGCTTGTCAGGGGAGTTTGATATGCGTACTTTAAACAGAACCGTAAATAAAGCTTTTTGATTAGAGGGTACAGTGGCGGGTTCGTTGGAGGAAGGATGAAAATGTACCATAGTTTAATGTGGCTCTCAACCATGTGCCTTTGTCAATACAATTACCTGTATTTTAATACAAATTGCTAATGACAGAGCTGTCACGGATAAGTGGTGGCTGGGTAAGCCATCTTTCTTCCTCAAATGTCTCACGAGAAATGACATCTTGACTGTGCTTTTTAAACGAAATTAAAACCTTTCTCAAAATCCGGAACGTCCAGTTTTCTCGATCACACTTTTGCCATGAGTGGCATGAGTAATCGTCTACTTTTGCCACTCATGTGCAGTGACTTGGCTATAATGTTGGAATGTTCACTAAGTCTAGCCAGTGCAGAATACACTGATTAGGCTTATCTGTTGCAGTTCTTCCGATCTGGTTAGCGAAATGGTTGTGTGAAATTATATTATATTATATCATATTTTGTTTTTTTAAATCGATATTTATTGTGCCACTAATACTACAGTATAAATATTTTCGGTCATTTAGGAGTTACTCAATTATACAGGAAAAGTAATAAAGTTTGCCTGTGAGACCTGCAAAGCTAAAAATTATGGAAAAAAAACAAACCCCAACTCATTTTATATCATACTCAAAAATATAAATTCAAAATTTTACCATAAAATAGAGCATTATTCGATGCTCTTGTGCATTAAACAAAACAAAGTAATCGGTTAAATTGTAGGTATAGTTAGGTGAGGTTAGGTTAGGTGAGGTTAGGTTATGTGAGGTTAGATTAGGTGAAATTACGTTAGGTTAGGATAAGATTTAAAAATAATAATAATAAAGTTTACTAACACAGGCTAACCAGTTAGTCTCGACCGCCATTTTGTGTGCTAAGAGCAATATTCACTTGGCTTAAGTTGTAAAATGCGTAATTAATTACGGTATCGAACTAATTTAAAATTAGCTAAAACATATTTTAATAAACTAATTTAAAATCTATTTCGGAAAAATATTTCCATTAACAAAAGCCTCATACGAATGGATTACAACTCTGCATTTTATAAATATTCCATTTTATGTGCCACTGTGACTTTGCAACTTTATATTATCTTCAGTAAAAGCTTTGGCTAAACGTAAGCGTAAAGTAAAAACGAAATACCACTCACATGGTGCCTTCTCTGACGCTCATGTTGAGTCCACGGAGGATGACAGCTTGAGGGCTGTACCTCTTGTACGCCCCTCGTACTTGCACCGCCAGTTTCTTATGTTCCACTTCCATCATCTTGTCCGTCTTACGTTCTTGTTTACAACATAATTTCTGAAAAAAAGCATAATATTATCTAAAATCATATAGTCTATAGATGGGCGTTGTTCTAAATGGCGAGTCCTTTCTCACCCGTTGTCATCAGCAACTCTTGTTATTATACTGGCTAGTATACCGATATATATATACAGTAAACTCCCGATTATCCGTGGGCGGATTAACCGGTTTGCGGATTATCCGGGGTCTGCCATTGTTTTACAAATATCCAATTTTTATTTCAATCAGATTCATGTGTTTAAATTTCCAAACGGTAAATTACGACGTAAATACATATAAGGCTTAATAGAAGTTAAGATGAAGGGAATAGATATGTAAATATGTACGTACTAATTTTTACATTGAAAGGGAAGCATCCCGACGCGGGCCAGCGAAGTAAAAGGGGCGAGCAGACTACTGTATATAAGAGACAATGACAAAATGCTTGGAAACCTTTCCCGAAAACCTAATGTGTGTCAAAAGATTGTAAACAAATGTCAGCTAATCTCGGCTATAAATAGTCTAGGACGTGACATATGCATTATCCATGTCTGTCATATACATTATCGATCTTTATGGTTTTGTGACACACGTGACACAAGTAGACTGTGCGACATAATGGTTCTCAAGAAACTTAGATCGCACATTAAAGCTTAATCAATGCTCACAAAAAAAACAGACGAAAGTGACAGACTTTGTTATTAAAAAGTGAAAGTATTATGTGTAAAGGAAATTACATATGTACATACATACTTACTTTTGTCGTATACTTATGTACGTATTGTAAATGGTTAGACATATAATTGTACATGTTATAATCCGTCAAATACATCGACATTTTAAATTATTTTCTATATTTATTTTGTCCTCTGAAGATTATTTGTGAATTGCATTAACCGGGGTTATTATTTGTGTAACTTATGGTATAATAATCGATTATCGATCGTTTTGCGTATTCTTTGTTCATAGCGGATTATCCGGGGAATTCGTTATCCGGCGTTGCCGGGCCACCCTATTCCACGAATAATCGGGAGTTTACTGTATATATATATATATATATATATATATATATATATATATATATATATATATATGTGTGTGTGTGTGTGTATATATATGTGTGTGTGTGTGTGTAACATGAAAGCTGTTACTACGAAAACGGTGATTGTAATGCGAGACAGAATTACGGAACTGTATGATTTAGGCTGCTGGGTTGAGGTTTAAAAAGTACTAGAAGAAGAGGATTTAAAAAGCGGACAAGGTGCTTTGGTAGAAGAGAGTTTACAAGAGGAATAAAGACACCAAACTTGCTATCCCTAAAGAGAAGACCGAGAACTCGCGATTAAGAAGGTAGAATCAGGAAAATAGATGACAGGTTTGATAATAGACATCGGTATTTGGATGAAATAGGTACACGGAGGTATGCGCTACTAAGTTGTTCTTCTGAGTTACTCAGTGAACGGCCGGTGATGAATTCGTACGTGTCTCCCAAAACGATAAAGTCAACGATCCCTACATATGTTGCAGAATAATAGATTTAAAAAAAAAACAAACATAAAATATTATAAACATCGTAAACCAGAGAGAGTCGTTAAAAGCTGTTATAATCTCAGGAAACCCTCGTTTTAAGGAACACACACTCTCAAAGTTTATAAAATCAACAACAAATAATGTAGTAACTCATGTAAGAATAAAATTATGTTTCTTGGCATAAACTAACCACGTACGTTGTTAATGGTTCGGAGGTAATGAAATTCTCCTTCACTTCGGAAAAAGATTAGCTTACGAAGACAGCCAGATGAAAAAATAACTTGTCCGAATCGCCTTAAAACCTTCCTTGCAATAAGAACACTAGTTCTAAGTCACAGCCATCGCTGGGGAAGCCTGCTGCACTAATCGGTCGGATCAAAGGTAGACACTTTCCCTCAATTACAGATTATACAATAGAGTCTGAACAAAAACATACATGTAGGTGTAAAGCCCTTGGTGTACTAGAAACTTCAGGTTATCGTCGCTTGCCTAAACATATACTTACTGAGCTTGTGGGAATGTAGCTGGGTAGATGAATGAGTTGACGGTTGAATTGTAATAAATTCATAAACTTCAGGTCCTGTCACGAAATAAATTGAGTTCCTTTTGTTATCTTTAATTATTATTATACATCTGTTATTAAGAAAAGTAAATTCTATTATCTATTATTAGTGATGTTTTACCTCGGTCAATCAATCAGATGTCGTCAGTTATATTGGTTTTAAAAAGTATTGAAGTTAACAGAGACGTTGTTTTTGTTGGAATACAAAACTATTTACAATGAAGATAAGGAAAAGATTATTTTTGCAGGGTTGCATTATTGAAGTTGACTAACACTCTGACGGGTTCAAAGCGAGACTCCTGCTCATTACCTCCTAGGAATAAGGGACGGAAAGGTCGTGAAATAAATGTAGAAACATAATGTTCCCTGTTCCGGGGGGGGGGGCATGGGAGAGTTATGCCCGTATGATTAGTGCAGCATACTCGATATAGCCCTGCATTTTGACAAGGTACAATGACCAACATTTTTGTCAGGAATTTAAAAAACTTTATTATTGTTATTTTCCGAGAGTCCCGATTCATATTTGTTGTAAGGTTTTTTTTTCGTTCATTTTTGCTTTAAAATTCAAAATTAGATTGTCGGCGGAAAGTTGTTGCTCGCGGATAGTAACATTTTTAACGATTAAACTACGCAGGGCATTTCAAGTGTAGGAACATTTTATTAGTCAGGCAGGGTAATCTTTGCGGTTGGCTTTTATTTATTCGATTTAACCGTTGCTAAGGAGTCCGTATCAGCGACTGGTTTAAAAAGATCTTGTTATAAAAGAAGGATAGTTAATAACAAATAGTAAATAGTTCACGTAGTAAGTTCTATCACTATTCGTTGAGATATGCCTGTAAAGCTGGATCATCTTGATTTAATAACCAGTCATAGACAGTCTTCCGGCCTGGAGGGAGCATCCCAAGGCGAGCCGGCAAACGAGCTGTAACGTTTTCTTGGAATAGTTGCGATATATTACTATTTTATTAGTAACGATCCAATCATAGCTAAAAGCTATTCACGGAGGTATAATTTAAAAAAATAGAACGTCCAACAACTAAAATATTTACTCATAACGCTACTTTTACATTCTATCAATAACCAATTAAATTATAAATTATTTCAATTAAATTTATATCGCCTTGTTCTAATAGTAACAATAATCGTGACTCAGATCCTCTTAGGATCAAAGTGTTCCAAACAAGAAATTATCTCCTAAGTCATGGATTTCTGACGAGTCACCTAGACTATTAGTCCAGGACCACGAACATTGACCTTTGGGTGCTGTAAAATTCTACATAAACTTATACTTTCACAATTGGTATGGTACAAATACTTTGAAAGCATTTGAAAATTGATCACAATTGGTGCATCGCCTATCCACAGACATTCAGGAAATTAGATATCTTATGAGTATTGTTGAATTAAAAATAAGGTAGAACCCGATGAAGAACATTCTACTTCAGGTAAAAGACCCTGTCAACAAAGGCCGTAATTTTCTCCTTATCTTTTTCCTGATTTTGTCATTTTGGCTCTTGTTTATTCTACCTTACGTTTCTTATCTTGCATACTACACCTCGGACTAACAAATTGACACCATTCTAAGACGCCATTCAAGAGTAGGTTTACTTGAAATATATGTTTACTAAGCTATACCTTCTTTAGGCGCAATGTTTCCCAACACCCTTGACCAGGAATAGTGTGTAATACAGTCTTGCGTGTCTGTATTACCAATCCATACCTTGTTAAACGGCGTATCACTGGTGGTGCAGTTCAGCAGTGAACGAGAGGTACAAGTCCGAGTTACGGCTAAGAGGGACCTCATTACGACCAAGAGAAACTGAACTACGGCCAAGGGGACTGGATTAAGGTCAAGAGAGACCGCATTACGTCCAAGAGGACTGCGTTCCGTCCAAGAGCTACGCGTTATGGTCAAAAATGACCGGATCAAGGTCTAGAGGGACTGTATCAAGGTCTAAGGGACAAAAGGGATCGGATTATGGACAAACGAGACCGCATTAAAGCCAAGAGGGACCGTATTCCTGCCAAGAGGGACCGCATTAGAATTAAGGACAAAAGGAACCGGATAAAGGTCGAAAGAGACCTGATTACAGCTAAGAGGGGTCGCATTCCGGTTAAGAGAGAAACCAATACGGCCATTACGAAGATCGTAAGTCTTTCAACTTTGGAATGGGAAAAGTTGGGATATACCCTTTTGAGACAGACCTGGTGTCGGCAGTGGTTTTTGTCGCGTCTAAGGTAAACAATTCCTATAAATTCCTAAATAATATTAAATTTTTTATTACAGATCTAAAAATGTAAAATATAAAAAAGTAGTGTAATATTATTAATAATAGTTGAAGTTTTATTTAACGTCTGGTAGTAAAACGTTGATGTGTGATCTGTGACCAAAGTTGTGATAGGTATCCTTCGTTAACCTTAAGGAAATAAATAATAGTTTGTTTCTTTCTTGTACGTTCATGTATGATTGTAAGGTTGCATTCTGTGATTGCCTTTTCCATAGGGCTCTGAAATGTACAATAACCTTGTAAGGAAAATTATATTAATATATTGCGAATTATTAAGTTAAAAAAACGAAATTGATTAAATTATAGTCAAATACAATTTTTAAATACTGTATTTATGTCTCTATCGCCTCTCTATTTATTCAACCCGCCTCACTCTATGTCTCTCGCTCTCTCTTACACGCGCACACACACACACAAACTCGAGCACACACTAGGTAGGTATAAATATTTCGTTTACTTATAATGGACCCGTGCTTACAGTGTGTAAGATAACGTACTACAGAACAGCTTGTCATGGAGACTCGCCGCAAGCTATGTCACGTAGCCATTCTACTTGCTTGCTGGTGATGCCTTGAAGGACGTTCTAAGATGAGAATGTTTACTAATGATGTTAGGTCATGGATTACAGCCTTCTTACCTGACTGAATCTATGCATCTAAGAGGCGATTGCTTTTTCATCATACAATTTCTTTTCGCTTATGTGTTTTTTTTTATAAATTTTAGTCGTAGTGTTCTTTGGGGAGAGCTCCTAATACTGATGGCATTATATGCGATGATACTAATCTCCCTTTGTGATAAAAAAACCTCATCTTACAACTGTCCGTTATACGTCATATGACTTCGTGTTAGCACTGTAAGTTGTGCGATGTACCTTCGTGTTATGGCTGTCAGTTGGCGTTATGCAAGTTTATGTTATGACTGTCCATTGTACATGTGACTTTGAGTTTCGACTGTCTGTTGGTCGTAGACTTCTCTTACACGTGATGTGGTTTTTTATTACGGCTGTCAGTGGTGTCACGTAATTTTACGTTACGGCTGTTATTTGCATTACGAAGCATTGCAATAGGTGAAGTGTACTTCATGTGACTTTCCGTTATAGTGGTTCGGTGCATCATAAGACTTCACGTTTCACCTCCCTTATAAAAACATATAAAGTGGCTAAAATTGCTTTTTCAATTTCATGATCAGTATTGTTATTTTGATTGAGATTTTTTAAGTCTCAATTTGATTGAAAATTTTGACTAAAAGATGTGACTAGAAGTGAGGAAGGGCGAACCTTGTTGTTACGCACACCTGGACTAGTTGTCATTAGTTATGCGTTGTGTGTACCTGAGGTTACCGTATGACGGTCTTCACGTCTACACTGTACGTTGTATGAGCAGATTTGTACTTCATATTCATAAATGTTTCTGGATGGCAAGTGTATTAAATTTTTTAAATAATTGAGATCTTTACATCACGAATACCAACCTCAATAATTTAAACGATAAAAAACCCCTCTATCCCAACACGACATGCAAACAATCTATAGCTACATAAAACTCATGTCGCATTACCACATGACAACCAAGAGCAACCATGCTAGTAGTACCACACTCAAACGCTATTGCTGAGAACATTAACTAGTATTTAATCAGTGTATTGCATTTATATTTATTTTAGTTTATTGTTTATTGTATAAAATTAGCTTTCCTGATAATAAGAACATGATTTAAATAAACTCTTAGCCATGAAAGAGAATTTTTCAAACAGAGAAAACTGTAACACTGTCCAAATATAACTTAGGTGTCTTAGAGTCTTCTAATATTGGAATAAAATACAAAAATTAGTGATAAAGCGAGATGAAATAACACGGATAAATAGCAGCCACTTGCACGACATTTGTGATGAGCGTAACCGAATGTTTCCGAACTTCATTTGAATCTGTGCTTGAATGATCGGTCACGGTTTCGACTAAACCAATTTCACAGATTGGCCTTAACTAAAACTGCGAACTAATGCAACAATCTCCCGGCCTCATTAGCTTTAACCACAGTGATCGGCTTGTCTCGTGTATGACGAAATGTACCGGAATCTGCAATGGCCTGCTGTTTGTGCAAACAGAAACGATGCAATAGCTTGGAGTTGCAGAAATGGCGTGGTCTGCTACTCTCCGGTAAAGTTAGGGCTTTAGCGCTAAAACCCTTTGCTCTGGTTGTGTCCGTAGGCGATGAATAAGTAGACGGTAGACTGTGAGACTAGCAAAGGTAGCGGTGGAACAATATTAATTTCAAGAAAGGGGAACTACAGGACAAATTTTATAAAACATCCTAAAAAACTTTCTCTAGAATTGTTCTTTGAAAGATAACAATACTTATCTGTTACTCGGGAACATTAGAATCTTGTATAGTTAAAACTAGATGCGTAAGACGTTTAGAAGTGTTTTACTTTTAAATTTGGTTGTTTAAAAAAAACAATAGTAACAATTTTTGATTGAAATGACTGTATGCGCTAAAATAAACAGAAGAATTTATTTAATTTAATTTTATTTTATTTACATAGTTTTACAAACACATACGAGTAAAAAGGAGCCAAATCGGTTAGACTAGGGATCACATGTTCAACATGACCTCCGTTCAATGACCCGTAACTTTCTTGAAGGCTTTGCATCATTTTGGTGAAGAGGGGTTGTTTCATGCTTGTTATGCACATGGTTATTTTTCCTGTAGTTGGACGATGATGGTGTGTAGGTATCAAGGAAAATCTTCTTCCTTATCAATTACCAAACATAGGTGTCACGTGGTGTAAGACTGAGGGAGTTGGCTGAGTAAGGAAAGTTTTTTCTAAGGGAGAAGAGGTTGTGGCCAAAAGTTTTTGGAAGGGATGCAATATTATCTAAAGCAGTGTGGCTGGTTGCGCCATCTTTCTGGAACCAATATGAACGAAAAGGCAGGTTTCGGGCACAAGATAATATCCTAAGATCTCCACAAAACGACCAAAAATGACCCTAAATAGATCATTCTACTACGGCTGATTCAGTTTCAGTACTGTTTATTTTACAGCATGCTGTATATCTTGTACATACGAAATGTATGGATGCTTTTAGTTTCAGTCACAAAAAAAATCCTGGGTAACAGTAACATTATTTATCCTGTTTAGATAATTTCAAGATGAAACCTAGTTTTGTATTTATTTATATTGTGTCCTACTTTCTAAAGTTTAACAGTTGATTCATATGTTGCCAATAATCGTGGATGATTATGTAGACTTTCAGTAAAAGTATACATCGGGAAGTGGTCGGATAAACGATTATACCATTCAAATCTCATCAATTACAATGAGTTAATCTATCCTGTGATAATCAGATCTGATTTTCACTTTTGTTTTTACTTTTGTTAAAACTTTATAGGTTATGTTTAATATATATTTTTTTAGTTAATTTGATTTGTGTATCTTCACTGAGGATGACAACAAATTAGTCGTTGAAACGCGTATGAAATAAACAATTTTATATTTGTGAGTTGTACCATATTTTTATTATTTAATTATAACTTTCAATGCCCAGATCTGATTTTCACTTTTGTTTTTGCTTTTGTTAAAACTTTATAGGTTATGTTTAATATATATATTTTTAGTTAATTTGATTTGTGTATCTTCACTGAGGATGACGACAAATTAGTCGTTCAAACGCGAAATAAAGTAATGCCCAGATCTGATTTTCACTTTTGTTTTTACTTTTGTTAAAACTTTATAGGTTATATTTAATATATATTTTTTTAGTTAATTTGATTTGTGTATCTTCACTGAGGATGACGACAAATTAGTCGTTGAAACGCGTATGAAATAATGCCCAGATCTGATTTTCACTTTTGTTTTTACTTTTGTTAAAACATTATAGTTTATGTTTAATATATATTTTTTTAGTTAATTTGATTTGTGTATCTTCACTGAGGATGACAACAAATTAGTCGTTGAAACGCGTATGAAATAAACAATTTTATATTTGTGAGTTGTACCATATTTTTATTATTTAATTATAACTTTCAATGCCCAGATCTGATTTTCACTTTTGTTTTTGCTTTTATTAAAACTTTATAGGTTATGTTTAATATATATATTTTTAGTTAATTTGATTTGTGTATCTTCACTGAGGATGACGACAAATTAGTCGTTGAAACGCGTATAAAGTAATGCCCAGATATGATTTTCACTTTTGTTTTTACTTTTGTTAAAACTTTATAGGTTATATTTAATACATATTTTTTTAGTTAATTTGATTTGTGTATCTTCACTGAGGATGACGACAAATTACAAATTAGTCGTTGAAACGCGTATGAAATAATGCCCAGATCTGATTTTCACTTTTGTTTTTACTTTTGTTAAAACATTATAGTTTATGTTTAATATATATTTTTTTAGTTAATTTGATTTGTGTATCTTCACTGAGGATGACGACAAATTAGTCGTTGAAACGCGTATGAAATAAAAAATTTTATATTTGTGAGTTGTACCATATTTGTATTCTTTAATTATTTCTTATATTGTTTTAAGTGTTCGTTAGTACCAAAGTACATGAACAAGTCCTCAAAAAAGACCGTCCAAACAATCCAGAAAACAAAGTATTTTATAAATAAATGGCAAGATACTACATAACATATAACACAAACAAAGAAGAAAACCTAAAAATACCAGGTATATACAAACTAAATTGTACGCTTTGTTAAATTATACACTAGGCAAGCAGGTCATTGTTTTCAACATATACTCAAGGAATACGCACGCCTTCTTTCGATCCAGTAATGTGCTGACAGATATCTTTCTACAACTTAAAATTCCTCTATAAACATAACAAGACGGAAAATTAATTATATAGAAATATTAAATAAGCAAACCCATTACAATTACAATGGTATGAAACTGGCGCGTTAAGTATAGTAATAAACATAATGTGTTCTCATGCATAACGCAAAAGTATAATTGAATATCTAGTTGATTTAATACTCCAGTCTAGTTAACTTTTTATTCAATTATTGTATTACGCAACTAACCAGAGGCGTTATTTAAACCCAATATGAATTATATATACTTTTCTAATCGAAGTTGCCTTTATTATCATATACACTATTTAACCTCCAAACCTGGATCCTGACGGCCGACTAGACACTAATGGTGGTTGCTTAGTGCAGTTGTAAACGTTTCTCTTAGTAACATTTTTGAAATTTATTTTAAATAGTGGTCATTTTTGTAAAAACTATATGTATATAGTAATCGGAATAACTGAGTACATTCAAATACACGAGTTATTTATTACGTTTTTTTATTATTTAAAGCTTTTCGTTGGTGAACAGTACCAATGTCAGCAGAAATGAATAGTACAATAATGCTAGTATACAACATGTTTAATTAGAATTAGCATTGTTGTCAAGTTTATTACAATATTGCCAAGTTTATCTTGTTGCTGTTACATTAAGTATCAAATCTAGATCGTATTTGTATTTGCTCATTTATTAATTTATTAATAATACTTTATTTATGTATTTCGAGTCCTTCATTTATGTTCATTCTTAATAATGTATTAACTTTTTAGATAAGTTTCATATTTTCTATATTTGAAATTTTGTAGTTATTATTGATACAATTAGCTTACTTGCAAAATTTTATTTCTATATTTCTGGTTATAAGCATTTAAATGTTCTTTATTACTTTCTTTTAATTTTTTCTTGGTTTGACCTATATAAGTTTTTAATAGCCTACAACTTTCACATTCTAATTTATAAACACCACCTTTTTCATGCATATTATTTACTTTATTATAGTTATTTATTATGATTATTATTTTATTATTAGTTTTATATACAATTTTAACATTTGTGTTTTAAATTTGGTGATATTTTCTATTTCATTACCGTTAGTCTGATCTGCAACGCTCACAATTGAGCCCCAAGTAGGCTATACTTGTGATCAATTTAAACGGCTACACCTATGACATTAATTGCTTTTGGTTTTAGACACTATAATGTTCAGCGATATTCACACCCAAAATTGATATTTTTTTAAAAATAAATTCAAGTTTTCTTTACTCTGACAAGTTAAGTTATGACTAATAATTTGTTCATAAAATATAACAAAATTTTACATTTAAACTCTTCTAAAATAAATTTGTTTAAAGCAATAAAATATTAAAAAATTTTCTTGAATTATAAATAAAAAGATCTGTAAAAATACTATCAACAATTAAAAAAAATAAGAACAATAACTGTTTTTAAATTTTATAAGAATGCAAAATGCCTGCCTCCACGTACAACATAATATAGATTATTTTGTAGAAGAAAATCTAAAAATTAAGTCCACGGTACCTTAAAACTGTACACAAGACGTTGGTGGTTTTCCTGTTGTACATACTCACACACACACACACACACACATACACACACACACACACACACACACACACACACATATATATATATAAAGAACTAAGTCAAAATACAAATACAAGAATTATAATTGAATTTACAATTCAAAGCTTTTCGTTGGCTAACAGTACCAACATCATCAGAAATATTAAACATTTAAAATTAACATATTAGATCAAATAAATAGCTATGCCAAATCAATTACAATGTTGTTAAAAAAATTTATTTTGCTGTCCTAACATTACAAACACTGAATATATTATCAAATTTAGATTTTACTTGTATTTGTTCATTTATCAACTCATTATTAGTATTATATTTATGTATTTCTAAAGCTTCATAAATATTCATTCTCAGGCCTTTGTTAATTTATTTTACAAGTATCATATTATCTATATTAGGAAATACGTAAATACATAAGCTTTAGAAATACATAAATATAATACTAATAATGAGTTGATAAATGAACAAATACAAGTAAAATATAAATTTGATAATATATTCAGTGTTTGTAATGTTAGGGCAGCAAAATAAAATTTTTTAACAACATTGTAATTGATTTGGCATAGCTATTTATTTGATCTAATTTACACATATGTTAATTTTAATTGTTTAATATTCCTGATGATGTTGGTACTGTTAGCCAACGAAAAGCTTTGAATTGTAAATTCAATTATAATTCTTGTATTTGTATTTTGACTTAGTTCTTTATTAATACACAAGAATACATATTGCGATATATATATATATATATATATATATATATATATATATATATATATATATATGTATATATATATGATTGCTAAACATTTGGGTATTTTATTCCAGACAAATAAAAACTAAAATAAAATCCATTTTTATCTATGTATACAAACTTTAAATCTAACGCTTGTCAGAAATCCAAGGTCTACAAAACATTTCAAATTTCATTAATGATTTCCCTAAATGTTTAGATTGGATTTATTTGTTTGTAAAATAAAACACAAACTCGTTCCTACAAACACGGCACAATAACAACCCGTAAACCCTACTCCAAAACAAGTCAGTCACGTGTGGCTAAATAGCCTATAAAATAACTCTATATCTTTGTACTAGTTTTGATAGTCTGAGATACATAATTAGTTACAACACCAGTTCCCTATAATTGAAGAAAATATCAGGGTGATTTTTTCAAAACCTTCAATTTTGTGTTTGAAGCGGGAACAACTAAAGTTAGCCTATAAAAATTAAACTTTGCAAAACGTATACAATTTTAACATGATATTTAAAAATGTGTAAAATTGCTGATTTTAAGCATTTGAAAGTTTAGAGCCTCCTCTTTCGAATATTATAACTATTCAATTAAATCAACACACGTCTTCAAGTTTCAATTTGAAAAAGGTGAGTGGTCGCTTTAGGATAATTGTGAAAATAGTTGTGATAAAACTTTATATAGTATTAATATATACAATGCGCAACTGAAAACTCCACGTATCTAGTGAAATAAACTTTCCACAATCTTACCTTTATGGGTTCTGAATCATTATAAATTTGTTGAACCTAAATTTGAGTTTTTTAAACCATTCCTATTTATATTTTAACGTGAAAACAATGATTCGCCAAGCGGACACGTAAACCTAGAGACAGATCCAGAAATATCTATTTGTATTGTTTTAGTATTTAGATGCCTTCACCGATTATTATTAAAATAATAAATATAATTTAACTTCAGGAAAACCTTTGAAGAAAAAATATTACTCTATTTAAATTAACCTGGATTTTTTATTTGTTTTTCTAAAACAAAATGTAAATAACGAGGCCCAGTGACATAAAAACAGTGTTTGTCTCTACTCCGTTACTGTGAAATATATATAGGGTAGATTTTTTTTTAACCACTTTACCTTTTGTCCGGTTATATGAGCAAGTGCTCAGCAAGAGGATGTAGTGTGGACCTCAGCTGTATAATAACATGGTCTTATTTATTCTCTGAAAACCTTTTGTAGAATGCCGCTTAAACAATACGAAAGACTTTAGCAGCTCTCTTTAGGCCGTGGATAAAATCTGCAAGTAGCATCTTATGATCTGATGGATATTAAGCTACTACTTAATTACCACAATTCATCCTTTCATATATGAAAAATACTACTTTATGGAGCTTCACAGATTTACGTAAATCCTTAAAATTAATGTAGTTTATTATGTAATGTATGCTGTGGCCCCCATAAAATGCTATGGTCAGGTTAAACCATTAATCTTGAATAGGCATGGATTTTATTTTGCTTTGGAAATTAGCTTGATGCGGTATCATAAACGTTAGTGTCCTGTAAGATCAATGTAAAGTTACTCTGATACTAACTACAAGATACTGTGTAGATTGAAGAAAGAAAAGAATAAATACCTAAATAAAGAAATTGAATAACCTACAAAACAGTCAAAACCTTTTTTTATCTCTTTTTCCGCAATCGGTAGTGTCTACCAGTAATCTGCATACACAGTTTAAAAAAAGAGCTTTCATATGGCGAGTCTTTTCAACTGTTTCTTCAGTCACAACATTCTCTGTATTTGCGGATTTCTTAACAAACGAAAAATATTAAATCGAATTGAAAATATGAGAACCAGGAGAAAGATTTATTAAAAATAATTAGAGAAGATTTTTCAAATCAATTTAAATCTGGTTTGAAATATGATCAGATTCTTTCAACCTGCCTTGTAGAAAGTAACATCCTTGTAATACCACAATCAAGGTTGAGGTTTGTTTTACCTGTAATCCTTGTGGGAAATATATGGAGTAGGAATTAAATAAATTCTTACAACGAGTACAATGATAATATAATGAATGTTCTTAAACAAGAGGATATGGAAGAATTGAAAAAATAGCATCCGTAGAAACAGATTGGGTTTAATCTGGTGGGTAATTATATGTATACTATATTTATTACAGGGCCCGTTTTGTGCCCTGCTTTCCAGCTTCACTGCGTTATACATCGCGAGGTACTGTATGCTTGATATATACTTGAAATACGTGGAAGGAAAGGCGTTTTAAATACTGCATTTACCTTAGCTTACTCGTCCTTTGTACTCCTGTCTAATTTATTTGACAGATTAACTTTTAAGACACATCAGTAAAAATTATAACAGTTCACTCTATACTGCACTACACACCAGTTTATTAAAATATACAGACCAGTTTCGACGACGATGTCACCTTCATCAGTGATTTTCTACTACCAATATATTTCGTCAAACCACATCAATATAAACTAACTACAGGCTTCGTACCTTACAAAGATAAAACAAACAAGATAAAACATTTAAAATTCAAATAAGAAACACATCCTAACCTACAGAACTCTAAACCACTCAGAATAGTTATCTATTTTACATTATTATTTGTCTTATCATCAATATCAATGATGTTAGTGAGTAAGTGTCCTTTACTAACGTTTAACAAGGGTAAAACAGTTTTAAAATATGTTAAAATGAATTAGCGCTATAAACTATTCGCTTATAAAATAAGTTTATTACAAGATTATAACTATAAACAAGTCAAGTTAAAAACTATTAAACCATTATTAAAATGTACACATTATTTAAAACATTTAAACTAGCGTTGACAACCTTTTTAATATCTATTAAGTCGTAACAGAAAGCACAGTAATCATTTAAATTAAAGAACAAAATAACACCAGAACATACCAAAAAAAAAACACAAAACTAACAAATCCGAAAATGTTTAGCGAAACAACATAGAATTCGGAAAAAGAGGACAGGAATCCTGGATTGGGCACTACTTATTGTTCACTGAGACATCTCGAACGTTTTATATACCAGGTCTCCCAAGCATCAATAGTGTTGTACCTCACAACATGCTTAACTAAGGATGGTCATACTTGAAAAAATGCTGGTTGCCTAAGCAATGTTTGATCATCGCTGAATATTCAGAATTGTTTGTTTTTAAAGTGTAGCAAAGTGCTCCCTGCTTCTTGTCTTAATACTCATACGGGGATATACTCCATTGCACATCTCAGATTTCATGCTGTAAGTCCCCGATTTATCACAGGCCAATATCTTGGCCAATTTCTTTATGAGCAGGTTTAAGATCGAGGAGGCATTGAAATTTGTCCGCGGTTCTGGACCTGGTATGTCTACGATGTATTATTTTTGATGCTGGGAAAAACCTCGAAGAGTTTTGTTAGGATCTTAATGGATTTTTTCCTTCGATAAAGTTTACCACTGAGGTACAGGTCAGTAATAGTATTTTGCGTTTATTGATGATACGAGAAATAGTAATGTAAAATGCATAATTCTCACGAGTAAGGAGTTTGGTGTTCTGTACGTTCGGATGTCTGTATTTTTTGAGTTTTAAATGAAATATCTTGTTTGCTTTATAGTTGTACGATGCGAATCCTATACATGTCAATTTATATTGACGTGGCTTGATGAAATTTGTTAGTAGTAGCCTATTACTGATAAAGGCGACATTGTCGTAGAAACTAGTATATATGTTTTAATAAACAAGTGTGTAGTGAGATTTAGAGTGAAATAAGTTCTTCCTTGCTAAGTTCTAATTAACTTAATTATTTGTTCAGTATTTTTATTGTATTTAACCCCTATGTTGCTAAAATATGTGTACTGATATACCTACCTAAAAGGCCATAGCTACTGGGCTTCTTGCGAGAATGTGCTCCCTTCTGAGCCTATCATCACAAACGGAAAAAAATGTTTAGGTATATTTGGCTATTGTAGTTATAAAAATACTATTAATTCAATGTTTAATTTTATATTAGAAAAGGTATTTTGGGTTTGGTTGAACATATAAAAACATAAGTGTTGAATAAGGCTAAGTGAACAAGAAATGAAGATTAGGTTAGGCTCGATCATGTTGTATGTTAAAGTGGATCAAGTAAAAGGCTTTTGTTATTTACGGTGCATAACGTAGGTAGGATTTTTGTGTTATTTTTGCCACGACTAGCTACCTGAAACCTTTTATACTTATCTAAACAATACGTGTGGGAATCTGAGTTTGAAAATTCTATTGCTTTAAAATGCCAATATTGTTTTTTTTTTTAATTTTAAAAGCATTTGATTACTATAATCTAATTCTTTAAAATTATTATAAAATGATATTAAGTACAGCATAGTAAGCAGTGGTATAGTAAGCAGTGGTATCAATAAAGCAGTGGTATTAACCCCGTTCACTAAACAGTGTCTCTGTACCGTTGTCGGTTGTGATCCTTATTTTATTGGATATTATTTGTAATCTATACATTTTTCTCGTTTTGGCCTTTCTTTTTTTGGAAGAAACTACTTAAATTTTATAAGGCTGCGTGAGTTACTGAAAGTTGTAATATTTCGTATACATTAACATATAGTGATAGGCTATATAAACAATTTCTATAGTAGCACTTATTTTTCTATAGGCTAAATGAGGAAAACTGTTTCGGGAAATCTCAAACCGTAACAAAGCATATTGAAATTATCTGAAGTTAATTAAAGCATAAGATGGAAGTAGGGACAAGTTTACATATCTATTATTAATGTGTTATAAATGGTTAGTATGTTTCAATATATAATATTGAGTTATTCTATACCGTTACAATACTTTAACATTGCATATATGTTTACACACATATGGTCACTAAAATTCAATATATACACGTTTAGACTAAAACATTTACTGTATTTAATTAATACTTAATGTTAATTTTAATGTATTCACTAAACATAAAAGCAAACAAATGTAGTAGTGGTTGAACACGAATATAGAAGCAAATAATATTTGATTCTATATGGCATGGTCATGTTCAAAAGTCATAGGAGAAATAAATGACTATTTATTGTAAAAAGAAAATTACATTTTTTTACTTCGGACAAAACTGCTAATAGATTATCTTAAGTTCAATATTTTCGAGGTATTAAAGGAAGAAACCTACTGCCCTGAGTGATTTGCTTTCAAGCACAAATGTAATCGATAGAAAGAGATAGAAATGGTTGAAAGAGGAAAAACAGTGAAAACATACTCGCGATTCTAATTCAAAATCACGAATGCAAGTGAGTACAATCACGAGTGAGTATTTAAACAAAAATGTCTCGCCGCCATAAGCTGCTAACGAGAATACGTCTGAGACAGGTGATCATAGTTCGTAGATAGTTTTGCAGATATACATTTATATGAAAATGATAAGGGATGAGTGCACAACTGCGATGTCGCGTTTGCCCGCCATCCTTGAACGACTACTATACGACCCACGTTTGTTTACACAATTCCTTTCGTGATATGACAATACAAACTGTGGACATTTATTCAACGAGAAACAGATTAGGGGAAAATGACTTTTAAATTAGCCTGAATATTATAGACATTGGCACACCAGGTTTTCTTATTTAAAAAAAAAGTCTTATGAATTACGTCGTTTTAAAAAACCAAAACTCTTTTTAGATATCAAAAGTAACAATATTGAGCAACTCGTGTACAATGAATTCTTGTTTTGCAATCGAAATTTTAGTTTACTTGAAAAATTAACAAAACAAAAAAAAAATAGTAAGCATATAAGAATGATGAGCTCTCGCCAAATTTTCTACAAGATAAACAAGATTTATTTCGCTCCAGCGAACGTTTTTAGATTAGAATAATTATCATTCCTTCAATGCATATTAAGGTGTCTATATTTATTTGCTCTAATATTGTCCTAGTACGTAAACTCATTTGAACTTTAGAATTTGTGGCCATTATTTAGATTTTTGTTCGTATGTTTCAAGTAGGTCGATTCTTAAATTTCTCAATACATACAAAAATTTTATTATATAAGTTCATCTAACAGATAAATCATGTTGTACATTAAGACTGTTGATCAAGTTTTGAATAAAACGTTAATAAAATAATAATAATAATAAAACTTAATAAAAATATAAAAAAACATTGTTAATAAAACAACAAACAGATGATGGTGGTAGATGAATTATGTTACATAAAATAGAGTATTTTTATTGAAATATTTCAGGGCTTGTGTCTAGACAGTAGGCGGAATGTTATTTATTTACATAATTGGAAGAAGGCAAACTAGGTTTTATCACCTTCCGAAATATTTCAGTTATACTAAATGCAAACATATCTATGTAAAGTAATGTAATACAAACACACACACAGACACAAGACACACACACACACACACACACACAGACAGACAGAACCAAGACACACACATACACATACACACACACACACACACACACACACACACACACACACACACACACACACAAGACACACACACACACACACACACACATTTTCCGTCTTACTGTTCATATCAATTTATTTGTTGTTAATCTATTTTTCTTTAGGTGATTAGCTTTCGTACCTTTTCTTGCCATGTCTACATCGTCGTGCTGTGTGCCAGCACAATTTGGTTGTCAACAAAGCACTGCTTAGTGTTACCACTATACAAATGGATTCCACCTCGTGACTACCTCTCTCCTACATTACGTAATCCAAGATCAGAATGTTACTGATAATCTACTCCTTTCTACTTGTAACTTTATCAATACGCCTAATATATCAGCGTGTGCGAAAATGAAAAAAAAGTTACATATCGATAGTATTTAATGGCTATCCCACTGAAAAATCATAAACAGCCTTTAAATGCTGTGTTTAAAATGCATGTGAGGAATGGAATGACAATCCAATGTTTTTGGCCCTGAACCATGTGTCAAGGCACGCAAAAATGTTTGTACCTAAAGTACAACTCTGCTAAGGCAGGTTTGACTTGAAAAAAGTATCTATGATGTACAGCATTGCATTAATTTAGTCGCAAGTACAGTTCGTATACATTTCACTAATACCATTAGTTTTGAGAACAAAGCAGGTTTCCGCAACTCTGTGTCATTGTAGGCTGTAACAGTTTTGGACCTACGTTCTTCGTGATGAAATAGAATGTCCATCAGAGTTTTCTTATTGTTGCGTACATTCGCAAGTGCATGACGCGACTCGCTGTGTTTAACCTTCACCTATTGAACCACTTTCCTCCACGCCTGATTCTCGGAACGTCTGTCTCGCATCATGTTGACGTTTCGGCCAATTTCATTGACAATAAAATAAAATCGTCTGCATAGTTTTTTTACAAGTTCATTTTTAAAGGAAATAAAATATTTTTAACGATGAACCGTAATGTATTTGTAATAACATTTTACCAAGTTCTACTTGTCTCAAATTGGTATTTAATTTAGAGCCTTTACATCGTTTGTGTGTGTGTGTGTGTTTGTGTCTTGTATCTGTGTGTAAAAGTATGTGATGAGCTACCAACAAATCAATGTTTATAGGCTATAACACAAAGACAAAAAAACATGTAAATACGCACTACAGACTCAAAAATATAATAAGGCGCTGTGTAGGCAATATAACGTTAATATTCATAGACCTGAAAAAAAATTCTAAATTCTTTTGGTTGTCTCAGGAATTTTAAAAATATTTTTCCTGTGTGAGATTAGTAAGTTAGCTCTCAAGGTCATTAGTATGACAGGTCTTGTATTAGAACAACGTATATATGAAAGGAATACCACCATAATTTTGTGGCCATAATGTGATAATTCTCAAACCTCTTCCAACCAAATAAGTGAACCCTTATAATTTTGATTATTTTGAGTAGTAAAGAAAAACGTATGACATGTATTTATCATAACACTATTAACTTGGAAGTGGATTTCTTTTTGTAGTAATAAATGCTTGAGGTAATATACATTTAGGTCGATTAACTAAGCGGGATTTTCCGGGAGTCATTATTTGAATTGCATAAATTCAAATTAACAAGTCAAAGAACTTCAATACTTCATATGTTTTTAAATTTAGGCTACAAGAAAATAGACAAAGAAATTATGTAAAACAGGAAAAAGGGGATTGTCGAGGAAGTAATAATTGTGTCGGCTGCGACAGTTTAATTCTATTCGGTTAGTAATATTTTTACCTTGAAGGTAATTTATGATTTAGTATAATTAAAATGGATATGAGATATTTCTGCATGACCATTAATGTTGGTTCAATATAGACGTGATGTTTCTTCAACAGTTAGTTTGTTTTTAAATGTCCTATAAATATGTATGTTTTAAACATATTTTGTAAAGACACGTTGTGGTAAATCCAATTTTCACAGGACCTATTAGCTCTTTGTATTTGATCAGAACATGATCAAAAAATTGATAAAGATTTGGGTACACGATTTACCAGTTATTTATTCCTTTGGGAACTAGTCCATTTTTGCAAATAGTTTTAGTAGGATTAAAATAAAATGGATAAGAAACCCAATGCATACTTTCATTGTGGGGGGGGGGCTATTCACTTGTGATGGTCTTCATTCAGTGTATTCTCTTAATAAGCAGCAAATTTTAAACAGAATCTTCACATTTTATTCCCAGTTTCTTCAGTTATGTTTTTTACCTTTTTACTTTGTTTCCATCACTTTACATCACATACTTCGTTTTATGTCGTTTCCTTCATTAACTTCTTTTTCAATCTTCCTTAATCAACTTCTGTACAACGATTTATTTTGGGCTCTATAGAACCGAAGGTTTTCTGTTATATAGTCTTGGTTTACTCGACAATACGCATTTCCTATTAGAACTCTTCGCTTCTTTCTTCTTAGCCTCCTATTTTTTATATATAATGATTTTCTTGAGCAACTGTGGCCTATGTTATAATATTTTAAATAATAAACCCAATAACCACAAATTAACTTTATTTATTCACCTGATGTACATTTCAGTTACAAGGTAACCATCTTCAGAATAATTATCTAAATAATTTAGGAAGTTTGTTAGGGAATCCAAAAGATAAAATTCCTATGTGAAAAAAATCGGGTATATATCAAATAAATTGTGAAGATTGTAATCAAATTTATATAGGACAGTCTAGGAGAAAAATTGTCACTAGATTTAAAGAATATATTTCCCATATTAAGTACCTCTGACCAGAAAAATCTAGTGTAGCAGAACATATAATAGACACAAACCATAGTTTAGATTTCAATAATAGTAAGTTAATGAAAAATGTTAACAACATAAGTTTTTTAAATGTTTTTGAAAGTATTTATATATATATATATATATATATATATATATATATATATATATATATATATAAATGTAGACACAATAATTTAATGAATTGTGATAAAGGGCCTATTCCTAATTCAGTTTTATATTCTTTGATTGATTAAATTAAAAATCAGCTGATTTTAAGTGACAATGTTTACGACAAAATAAGAATTAAATTTATAACCTCAATATTTGTTTGCTATATATGTTTTATATATATATACGTTTTAAATTAAATTAATTTTTTGGTCAGTACCTCTGAAGATGGTTACCTTGTAACTGAAATGTACATCAGGTGAATAAATAAAGTTAATTTGTGGTTATTGGTTTTATTATTTAAAATATTACTCCTATTTTTTGTTTATTACCTTCTGTTTTGTTTTATATACCTTCTAATAACCTACGTTTTCTGATTACACTCTTCCTCGTATAATTGTTTTTGTTATAACTTCCGTTCTCTGTATATTTGCAGTTGTATCTGCAACTGTATATGTATATATATATATATATATATATATATATATATATATATATATCTTTTCACTCTACTTCTTTTTTATACTTTTATTCGACCTCGTTTGTTTACTTTATTTTATGTTTTTTCTCTTGTAATGAGCATATGTCGAAACCTTTTACTTGGAATGGCTAGTACATTGTATAAGGGATTGAGGAAATAATATCAAAATTCTTTTGAACTCTTGGGAGGAAATCGTGGTCATCGTGTATAGGACTGTAATAGTACCAAAATTTATACCTGCTGTACATGAATACGGATCTCCATTAATAGGTAGGGACATCAACATTCTCTGTCATGGGAGTGGAGAAGAATCTTGGTTGACGTGTATAAGACTGTAATACTACCAAAATTTATACCTGCTGTACATGAATACGGATCTCCATTAATAGGTAGGGACATCAACATTCTCTGTCATGGGAGTGGTGAAGAATCTTGGTTGACGTGTATAGGACTGTAATACTACCAAAATTTATACCTGCTGTACATGAAAACGGATCTCCATTAATAGGTAGGGACATCAACATTCTCTGTCATGGGAATGGAGAAGAATCTTGGTTGACGTGTATAGGACTGTAATAGTACCAAAATGTATACATGCTGTACATGAATACGGATCTCCATCAATAGGTAGGGACATCAACATTCTCTGTCATGGGAGTGGAGAAGAATCTTGGTTGACGTGTATAGGACTGTAATACTACCAAAATGTATACATGCTGTACATGAATACGGATCTCCATTAATAGGTAGGGACATCAACATTCTCTGTCATGGGAGTGGAGAAGAATCTTGGTTGACGTGTATAGGACTGTAATACTACCAAAATGTATACCTGCTGTACATGAATACGGATCTCCATTAATAGGTAGGGACATCAACATTCTCTGTCATGGGAATGGAGAAGAATCTTGGTTGACGTGTATAGGACTGTAATAGTACCAAAATTTATACCTGCTGTACATGAATACGGATCTCCATTAATAGGTAGGGACATCAACATTCTCTGTCATGGGAGTGGAGAAGAATCTTGGTTGACGTGTATAGTACTGTAATACTACCAAAATGTATACATGCTGTACATGAATACGGATCTCCATTATTAGGTAGGGACATCAACATTCTCTGTCATGGGAGTGGAGAAGAATCTTGGTTGACGTGTATAGGACTGTAATACTACCAAAATGTATACATGCTGTACATGAATACGGATCTCCATTAATAGGTAGGGACTTCAACATTCTCTGTCATGGGAATGGAGAAGAATCTTGGTTGACGTGTATAGGACTGTAATACTACCAAAATGTATACATGCTGTACATGAATACGGATCTCCATTAATAGGTAGGGACATCAACATTCTCTGTCATGGGAGTGGAGAAGAATCTTGGTTGACGTGTATAAGACTGTAATACTACCAAAATGTATACATGCTGTACATGAATACGGATCTCCATTAATAGGTAGGGACATCAACATTCTCTGTCATGGGAGTGGAGAAGAATCTTGGTTGACGTGTATAGGACTGTAATACTACCAAAATGTATACATGCTGTACATGAATACGGATCTCCATTAATAGGTAGGGACATCAACATTCTCTGCCATGGGAGTGGAGAAGAATCTTGGTTGACGTGTATAGGACTGTAATAGTACCAAAATTTATACCTGCTGTACATGAATACGGATCTCCATTAATAGGTAGGGACATCAACATTCTCTGTCATGGGAATGGAGAAGAATCTTGGTTGACGTGTATAGGACTGTAATAGTACCAAAATTTATACCTGCTGCACATGAATACGGATCTCCATTAATAGATAGGGACATCAACATTCTCTGTCATGGGAGTGGAGAAGAATCTTGGTTGACGTGTATAGGACTGTAATACTACCAAAATGTATACATGCTGTACATGAATACGGATCTCCATTAATAGGTAGGGATATCAACATTCTCTGTCATGGGAGTGGAGAAGAATCTTGGTTGACGTGTATAGGACTGTAATACTACCAAAATGTATACATGCTGTACATGAATACGGATCTCCATTAATAGGTAGGGACATCAACATTCTCTGTCATGGGAGTGGAGAAGAATCTTGGTTGACGTGTATAGGACTGTAATAATACCAAAATTTATACCTGCTGTACATGAATACGGATCTCCATTAATAGGTAGGGACATCAACATTCTCTGTCATGGGAATGGAGAAGAATCTTGGTTGACGTGTATAGGACTGTAATAGTACCAAAATTTATACCTGCTGTACATAAATACGGATCTCCATTAATAGGTAGGGACATCAACATTCTCTGTCATGGTTGTGGAGAAGAATCTTGGTTGACGTGTATAAGACTGTAATACTACCAAAATGTATACATGCTGTACATGAATACGGATCTCCATTAATAGGTAGGGACATCAACATTCTCTGTCATGGGAATGGAGAAGAATCTTGGTTGACGTGTATAGGACTGTAATACTACCAAAATGTATACATGCTGTACATGAATAGGGATCTCCATTAATAGGTAGGGACATCAACATTCTCTGTCATGGGAGTGGAGAAGAATCTTGGTTGACGTGTATAGGACTGTAATACTACCAAAATGTATACATGCTGTACATGAATACGGATCTCCATTAATAGGTAGGGACATCAACATTCTCTGTCATGGGAGTGGAGAAGAATCTTGGTTGACGTGTATAGGACTGTAATACTACCAAAATGTATACATGCTGTACATGAATACGAATCTCCATTAATAGGTAGGGACATCAACATTCTCTGTCATGGGAGTGGAGAAGAATCTTGGTTGACGTGTATAGGACTGTAATAGTACCAAAATTTATACCTGCTGTACATGAATACGGATCTCCATTAATAGGTAGGGACATCAACATTCTCTGTCATGGGAGTGGAGAAGAATCTTGGTTGACGTGTATAGGACTGTAATACTACCAAAATGTATACATGCTGTACATGAATACGGATCTCCATTAATAGGTAGGGACATCAACATTCTCTGTCATGGGAGTGGAGAAGAATCTTGGTTGACGTGTATAGGACTGTAATAGTACCAAAATTTATACCTGCTGTACATGAATACGGATCTCCATTAATAGGTAGGGACATCAACATTCTCTGTCATGGGAGTGGAGAAGAATCTTGGTTGACGTGTATAGGACTGTAATACTACCAAAATGTATACATGCTGTACATGAATACGGATCTCCATTAATAGGTAGGGACATCAACATTCTCTGTCATGGGAATGGAGAAGAATCTTGGTTGACGTGTATAGGACTGTAATAGTACCAAAATTTATACCTGCTGTACATGAATACGGATCTCCATTAATAGGTAGGGACATCAACATTCTCTGTCATGGGAATGGAGAAGAATCTTGGTTGACGTGTATAGGACTGTAATAGTACCAAAATTTATACCTGCTGTACATGAATACGGATCTCCATTAATATGTAGGGACATCAACATTCTCTGTCATGGGAGTGGAGAAGAATCTTGGTTGACGTGTATAGGACTGTAATACTACCAAAATGTATACATGCTGTACATGAATACGGATCTCCATTAATAGGTAGGGACATCAACATTCTCTGTCATGGGAATGGAGAAGAATCTTGGTTGACGTGTATAGGACTGTAATAGTACCAAAATGTATACCTGCTGTACATGAATACTGATCTCCATTAATAGGTAGGGACATCAACATTCTCTGTCATGGGAGTGGAGAAGAATCTTGGTTGGCGTGTATAGGACTGTAATAGTACCAAAATTTATACCTGCTGTACATGAATACGGATCTCCATTAATAGGTAGGGACATCAACATTCTCTGTCATGGGAATGGAGAAGAATCTTGGTTGACGTGTATAGGACTGTAATAGTACCAAAATTTATACCTGCTGTACATGAATACGGATCTCCATTAATAGGTAGGGACATCAACATTCTCTGTCATGGGAGTGGAGAAGAATCTTGGTTGACGTGTATAGGACTGTAATACTACCAAAATGTATACATGCTGTACATGAATACGGATCTCCATTAATAGGTAGGGACATCAACATTCTCTGTCATGGGAGTGGAGAAGAATCTTGGTTGACGTGTATAGGACTGTAATACTACCAAAATGTATACATGCTGTACATGAATACGGATCTCCAAGATAGGTAGGGACATCAACATTCTCTGTCATGGGAGTGGAGAAGAATCTTGGTTGACGTGTATAGGACTGTAATACTACCAAAATGTATACATACTGTACATGAATACGGATCTCCATTAATAGGTAGGGACATCAACATTCTCTGTCATGGGAGTGGAGAAGAATCTTGGTTGACGTGTATAGGACTGTAATACTACCAAAATGTATACATGCTGTACATGAATACGGATCTCCATTAATAGGTAGGGACATCAACATTCTCTGTCATGGGAGTGGAGAAGAATCTTGGTTGACGTGTATAGGACTGTAATACTACCAAAATGTATACATACTGTACATGAATACGGATCTCCATTAATAGGTAGGGACATCAACATTCTCTGTCATGTGAGTGGAGAAGAATCTTGGTTGACGTGTATAGGACTGTAATACTACCAAAATGTATACATGCTGTACATGAATACGGATCTCCATTAATAGGTAGGGACATCAACATTCTCTGCCATGGGAGTGGAGAAGAATCTTGGTTGACGTGTATAGGACTGTAATACTACCAAAATGTATACATACTGTACATGAATACGGATCTCCATTAACAGGTAGGGACATCAACATTCTCTGTCATGGGAGTGGAGAAGAATCTTGGTTGACGTGTATAGGACTGTAATACTACCAAAATGTATACATGCTGTACATGAATACGGATCTCCATTAATAGGTAGGGACATCAACATTCTCTGTCATGGGAGTGGAGAAGAATCTTGGTTGACGTGTATAGGACTGTAATAGTACCAAAATGTATACATGCTATACATGAATACGGATCTCCATTAATAGGTAGGGACATCAACATTCTCTGTCATGGGAGTGGAGAAGAATCTTGGTTGACGTGTATAGGACTGTAATAGTACCAAAATGTATACATGCTGTACATGAATACGGATCTCCATTAATAGGTAGGGACATCAACATTCTCTGCCATGGGAGTGGAGAAGAATCTTGGTTGACGTGTATAGGACTGTAATACTACCAAAATGTATACATACTGTACATGAATACGGATCTCCATTAATAGGTAGGAACATCAACATTCTCTGTCATGGGAGTGGAGAAGAATCTTGGTTGACGTGTATAGAACTGTAATACTACCAAAATGTATACATGCTGTACATGAATACGGATCTCCATTAATAGGTAGGGACATCAACATTCTCTGCCATGGGAGTGGAGAAGAATCTTGGTTGACGTGTATAACTGGAAAGGACCTATAATCTACCGTTGGTATAGAAAGTTCTCTTGTGGGATTTACTTTGAGAGATTCCGTAGGAGAAAGAACAGGAGGGTATAGCCTATGAAACTAGTTGAGTGAATCTGTTGTGGCCCAGTGAAGCATACGATATCGCGGTTTCAGGTAGGTACAAGTCAGCGGAAAGTAAATACCCAACAATGCAAAGAATTCATATCCTTGGCGGCGTGTGATGCAATATGTACGGCTTTGAATTGTTTGCGTACAGAATTATCTGGCGACGTCACTTTCCTCGTACGAAATGTGACGCGGTTGCGCTAATTTTTGCATTTTGTTTGTAACATAAATCCATTTAATGAACATGGTAATCTATTCTAACTTTGTGTTCCTTTCATAAGTTAAGTGATAGCGTAAGTACAGAAGAGAAGTCATTCGTAAACATTTTGAGACGGTAATCTTATAATTTGTTTCCAACTAGGGATGTTTTTAATTATTTCCCCTATGGATTATTATTACTTTTCGGGAACAACACTACCCATTTTATCCGATTAGAGAGATAATCTATACCTTTTACTATGGTTAGCGTGCTTCCGAATTTGCTTGAATTTTTGTAGGTCTAATGTGTTATTTTTAATTTTTGCGAAAATAAAAATTTCGAAATAACATAAATAATGTTTTGAGATTAGTGTAACTGAGAGAAAGTACATGAATGAAAAAAATCTCCTTTCCCAATGGTTTCAAGTCAGTTATTAGATAATAAATAAATGGGCAAATATTGTTAAATTAATATTTAATTGCATTTTAATATATAGTAATAATAAAAATTGCATTTTTGTGAATAAATACAACCAGGTAATTCCTACAATAAGATTTTATTATAAAGACGTTTACAAACTTTGTATTTTCTTATTGAAAAATTTTAAAAAAACATGGATAGGTCTAATGTGTTGGTTTTAGTTTTTGCGAAAATAAAAATTTCGAAATAGCATAAATGATGATTTTGAGACTAGTGTAACTGAAAGAATACATAAATGAAAAAATCTTCTTTTCTAATGGTTTTCAAGTCAGTCATTAGATAATAAATATATGGGCAAATATTATTAAATTAATATTTCATTGCATTTTAATATACAGTGATAAATAGGCCTACATTTCGGCGAGTAAATACAACCAGATAATTCCTACAGTCAGATTTTATTTTTAAGACGTTTTCGAACTTTGTATTTTCTTGTGAAAAATAAAAAAAGCATCGATAAAAATTTCTCATTATTCATACCAACACCTACATGTAAAATTGTCAATTGTTATTCGTAGAGTGGTTTCTAAACTTTTCTATGAGGGGAGTTTCAAAAGGCGTCCATCTACAAGTTTTAGTTTTAGGAAAAAGTAAAATATTATGTGAACAAGCATTAATGGGCTATACAACTTATAGAAGCCATTTCAATATTGATCCGGCCCCCATATTAACGTTTATTTCCTGAACCTTTTTTTTTGTTGAACCATATTGCTATTTAATGTATGAAAAGTCATTGAAATTAAAAAAATTGACTTACTGTTTAGTAAGCAGTAGTGTATATTTTGTATTAAAATGTGTTTAAACACTTGCATTATTCGTGATAAATATTAAAAATTAAAAAACACTACATTACCTTATTTGTTTATGTTTAAATCCTGCCCTAATTCAACAGAACGTTGGAGATAATCCAATGACGAGACAAGTGAATTCTCATAAACTTTACAAACATAATAATTTCACCGAAACAATTTCACACGGCTCTACCTTCAGAACTGATAACTGTAGTCTACTGGACTGATGACCATGCACTACTGCGATTCCACAAACTCTGCAATCTTGCGTAATGTTGCCTCCTAATTATTCAACCACCTTTCGCAATATATACACCTCCAACAAACTTTTAGATCCTTTGGAGGTTAGGTCGAAATGTTCTTTTGCCTCTGATTGTTTGAAAAGGAGAAGTTACAATAAACAATTAAAATCCTTGCCGAAAAGTGGTTAAACATCCTTTATATACTTTTCGGTAACATGGTTATCATCATTAGAAGATTATAAAAATTAGAGGTTACGTTTGATTAAAAGCTTGGTTAGGTTGGGTTGGAATAAGAGAGGTCAGGTTAGAAACGAATGTCATATTAATTATTTATTTACACTGGAGCAATGGTGAGAGTTTAGAACTATTCGTATCATTAGCGGAGAGTTAACATACTATCTCTGCTATATAAATTATGTTTTAAATGATTCAGTGTTCAAAACAAACATTTCCAGAGAGCATTTTGAAATATTTAGTTTTTCAGTGTATGTCCATTGAATTTTAAATGGGGACTTTTCTTCATTATTTATTTTAAGGCCCATTTACTGTAAAACTATTAATTGTAAAATAATAATAGGCCTACTAGGTATGACGAATATTGTGGATAGGTTAGGTGACACAAAGAGAAAGGATGAAGGTTTAAAACGTGTATTTCTATGAAGGATAATGTGAAACTACTTTCAAATTATGATATCCTAAAGTTTTAAATTGTATATGATTGTAACGAATATATAACAAATCGTGTTTTTTATATTCTTTTTGGTTTTTATATGTCACAATCGTTTTACACCTTCAATCTGGCTTTGTTAAAGTGTACATAATCCGCTATTTTAGTGCCATGAAATATAAGGGAAGATTATTGGCCAGTTATTTATCGTTTGCATCCCCCCCCCCCCCGGATAGCCACAATGCTGGTAGAAGTTACTGATCACTTAAGGCTACAGAAGCGGTCCGTTGAACATTGAACACAAGTCTGCTAAATATTCTATTACGTGTGACGTACAAACAAATTAACAACACTTGCCCTGGAAAACGTTGGAATTGGCAGTGAAACCAATGGTTATATTTTGATGAGATAAACACCTCCAAGCCTACAAGACCAAGCACTGGGCAAGAGAATGGAAAGAGGAGCATTCAGTGTATTTAGTGGGTGGATCAACATCAGCGTAAAAATACAGTTTCTATTGGAAAAGGAAATTGTTGAATGGAAATTGATATAAAGATTCTATCCCGGAATGCAAAACTGAGACAGTGAGGTATTTGATTCTGAGTGCTTGTGGGTAGCATTAACGTCATTTGTAATACCAATTATATGAATAAATCAAATCATTTAAAAAAATTGTTTACGTTGTTTTGTGTTTTAAGGCAATCGACCAATTTTAAGGTTTCTGTGCCAACGAAGGTTAAGTAAGGAGAACTAGGGCACGGGCAGAAGTCCCTTTGGTAGAGGAATTTGTGGAGATCAGGGCATCGTGTGTGGTGGGTTTACATACCTGGGGCAGACGTCTTCCCTATCAGAGAAGTGTCCCACATTTAGAAGTGTTTACTTGTTATGTCCCTTGTACTGGGCAAGGATGTGGTTGATCGCAATGGATATAATGATCCGCATGTGCGCATTACAGACACGGTGATCTTTTCTCCTATTAAAATTATTGCTCCTTACTGGTGGGCTAGTAAATAAGGAGAACATGCGATACTGTACACAAACAAAATCTTTATGAGTTTTTTAATTGGTAAACTTACTTAACTATTCGAGAAGTCCCTGTCGTAGTACGACAGAAACATGTTTCTAGATGCAGGCGACTTAACTGCCTGTCACATTTTAGCGTTAGGTTGTGTCTTAGAGACATTTTGGGGTCCGAGGTTGTATTTACCAAATACACCGCCTGTCTGTGCATTCAGTACGACTCTTCGCTGCTCCGAAAATCAGTCTAAATATTGAGTAAGTGATAATTACAGGACTTCACTGACGTTTATAAGAAATTATGCATATTGAAAAATACTTAATTGTGCAACACATTTTTAGCAATAAGGTTAAATATAATTTATTTCATTTTTCTATCTATAAAAATTGTTTTATCAATCAAATTTACACTAGCAACAAAGATGTTAGTAATTAAAGAAATATAATGAATAATAAAATTAAAATAAAGAAACCAACATATCCCCGAATATGTTTGTTCAGACCTTCTATATATTCTGTAAGGTTTTATGTGTTGAAACCGCTTAGCCTATAAAAGCAACCGATTCAGTATTTTGCAATTAAGGCCCTTCACGTACGGACTAAAAGTATACGGTAGTCTGTCATTGAAAGTCATTAGGAAAGTAATTGCGTAGGCAGTCCTGAGTAACCCAACTAGGGGGACATCCCACTCGCTTTTTCTATTATTCCAAGTTTAATGAGGAGAAAACTGTCCAAATCCTCAAGGAATACACAGAATGTGGTTCGCAGAAAGTGAGAAGATTCTTCAGTCTAAATCTACGTCTGACGGAAAGTATTTGCTTTTATGTATCGTCTTCATGTTAGTTTTCGTGTTCGGACGTAAATATAGGTCTATAGGATCAACCTCAAACAGAGAAATTCCGCCCGAACCGCGCAGAACATCCCCAAACGGAGATAGGCGTTCGTTCACGGTAATTTGTTACAATGATTTTTAGTTCTTACATAAGTTAATAAATAAAAAAAAAACATTACAAATAAGTAGCCGGGTTGTTCCTAATTGTAAGGAGGTGAAATACCTAGGTTTAACATTGGACGCTAAATTGAACTGGAAATCTCATGTGAAGAAAAAAGAGATGAACTAGATGTAAGATACAGAAGACTAGCATGGCTCATGAACGGGATTCGGAGTTAAGCCCCTACAATAAACTCCTTGTTTATAAGCAAGTGCTAAAGCCAGTATGGACATACGGGTTACCACTTTGGGGATGCACTAAGAGCAGCAATTTACAAGTAATAGAACGCTTCCAAAATAAAGTGTTGAGAGCTATAGTGGGAGTTCCATGGTACGTCCGGAACTACTATATACTTAGGGACCTCAAGATGAAGAGCGTGAGAGAGGAGGCCGCCACTGCATCACTGAATCACTTCGGGCGGCTCCAGGAACATACGAACCCTGTAGCTATGCGACTAGCTCACAGGATACCAGTGCGTAGACTTAAGCGCACTAAACCTTTGGACTTGATTCTAGAGCAACATTAAGTCAGTCTCGTTCACTGGAACAAGACGAACATTGTAATCTCCATCAGAAAGCAAGCTGCTAGATAGGATTTATCTTAGTTGCAGTTTATAATAAATAAATTGGAAAAAAATCCAAATAAGAAGAAAGGGATTTATGTCACAAAATATAAGAAATGATTAGAACTTATAAAACTACGAAGTAACGTCAATCTAGTTTAACGTAAATAAATGTAACCTCTATACCATAAATGACTTTTTTCTTTTATTTAAAACCTTATGTACATTTCGATTGCATAGCAATCATCCTTAGAGGTAATTTACAATAAAAATACATTGAAGTCACTTCAAGGTGCAATCGAAATGCACATAAGGTGTTAAATAAAAGAAAAAAATCATTTGTGGTATAGATGCTACATTTATTTATGTTAAACATTACACAGTTGTTTTATACAGTTATCAATCTAGTTCCCAAAACTATTTAAACTGAACGGTTCTTTAAACAGAGCACTATTTCGTACTACACTTAATTAATATGTAAGTTACTTATTTTATAACCTAGCAGCAAAGTAATAAGGATAGGTTAGGATTTATTTGATAGAATTATCAGTGAATTAATTAAATCATAGCAGCGTTTGTTTATAAAATACTTTTATGTTTGATATAACGTAGTTTTTACCCCGCATGTACAGTTGGCGATTTTTGAAATTACCTTCTTCATGATTATAATAATCATGTTCTTCATGTAAGAACAAAAACAAAAATAATTTAGACCATCACAGCTAACAATTACCGACCACGTAAATAAATATTTCATCGTCTAATTAATTATCAACGTTTGTTTGTTTTTCGTATCATTTTTAATATTAAAATTCCTTAAATAAAGCAAACAAGCTTTCTAACAACACACCCTTCGGAACAGATAATCTCAGCCCAGTTCCTATTAATGTCCTCTTTGATCATATCAAAGAGCTAAAAACTTTTCATTTATTATATTATAATAAAATATAAGAAAAGGAGCTCTTTCATCATACTATAACTCCGCGGGGTGGGGATATATAATGGGCAGAATTTAAAATAATTTTCTATGATGATGACGCATTGATAATATCGGAAGATAAGAACAGTTTATAGATATTACTTTACAGATTCGAAGGTATATCAAAGGAATTATATATGATCATCTATGTCAAAAAAATGATAAATCTGACAATATCAAAATGTACGTTAGCTATCTATAATAAAAGCGTATAACAGGAAATGTCCTGTAAATACCTTGGCGGTAATAATAAAAGTAAGGGAAATCTAAACCAAAGAGATCATGCACAAGCGGTAACCGTAGTTAGGCTATCAGTAATGTAAAGAAATAAATTTATCAGCACTTACACCAAAATCGAAACTTTAAGGCCAGTCTAAAACCTATTATAACATAATTTTAAAAATACTTAACTAAGTGAATACGTAATTGCTTACTAGCAATAATTATATCAAAAAAATTCGACAGTTAAAGTTCAACTTCATTCATTCGCCTCTGCTCATCTTTGCGCAGCTCTGCACAGCTCGTAGTAACTACCAGTTCAGCGCAGCACGGTGCGTTTGTTGTACATCTTGCTTTAGACGAACTCACTAGTTTCAACCTGTTGTCGAGAAAGCTTTGGCACAAATCTCACAGCCATCTTCAGACAAACCCCTAAAATTATGCTAAGACGATTTGTAACTTTACAACGATTACTAATAGAAAAAAATACAAAAATGTATTACACGATTACCAATGTGCAAAGCACAAAAAGATAATAAGCTGGGAACGGTCAAGATACGATACGATGAGAACAAATTACAAAAACCTAACTAGAAGCATACTATCGTAATGATTGAAATCTATTCATTTTTATTAAACAAAAAGTATTTTATGGAGACGCAACGAGCCAATAAATCTTAATAGTCTGTAAATTAATTTGTCGTTTTTGTGAGATTTTGGTTTTAGCCTAATGTGAAGACATTTTTCAATCAAATTTAAATAATAACCATGTGCTAGCTGCCATATAATATCCCATCGCCTTAATATTATCGTTCTTGTCCTCCTGTGATGAATTTTACTTAGTTAAATTTGTTGAATATTTGGGTTAGAAACGAAAATCGGAGGATTTGTAGATTGATTAGTTCTTTGTAAAAAGTCCCAATATTGATGATAATTATACTTTTTTACTATTAGATTAAGTATCACTTTTTTATATCATAGGATTGTAACATTAACTTTTGTCTCTGCATTTTGGGGAACCTCCAACATAGCCATGTAGAATACATCGAAAATTGTGACGCGTCTGCATTAATTCATATATCAAGAATCGCAGAAATAGATTTACAAGGTATTGTAAATTCAAAAATAAGACTTTATGTTATATAAGGAATATAATAGGCGGTCAAAGATTACCCATTATATTTCACTCAAAACTACAATAACAAACTACCTAATCTTTTATGTAGTAGGATTTTAATAAATCCGGCTTAGGTATGGAAATGAATGGAAACGGTCAGCTAGAGTGGTGAAAGTGTTTCTCTATCTTATATAACAACATTGTTTTTTTTTTATTATGAGTTGGACAATATTAAATTTTTTTTTTTTATGTCGTGACGCATTTTGCTGCCGTTGTCTTAGGTTTGTATTTTGGTGTATGTGTACGATTGTCTTATAGTGTATGTCATGTTACCGGCTCATACTTTTGAGCATTTTTAATAATATAATTTAAGTTTATTATTTAGATAAATTATAAGATTTAATACTAAAGATTAAATTATAAAGAAACAATATTATATATATATTAGAGAAAGAGAGGAAGAGAGTGTATTTCTCACGTCTACTGAAAAACATCAGTAGGGAGTGGATTTAGTATGTGAATTAATAAATAACTCTTGATCATTATAAAAGCTTTAAGATGTGCAACGCAACAACTATTAATTAAATAAGATCTACTAACAATAGATGAAAGTAATAAAACCGTTTCTGCAACTTTGTAAGCAAATATACACAATATAGCCTATATACATAAATTAATCGTAAATTTGAAAAGGGGTAAAGGAGGTAAGATATCTGATAGATAAATATTGATTATTTTAAAAAATCATCTTGTATAACATATCAAATGAAACAAGACTTTATGTTTGTTATAAAAGTGTTCTATAAGTGATTTGAAAATTAACAGAATATACTAGCAACCATTCATTCTCAAATATCTGTAATGAAATTCGGATAAAATGTTTATCAAGTTTTGACACTGATACTAATATATATATTAAATTGGATGATATATTCTCTTGTAATATATATATATATATATATATATATATATATATATATATATATATATATATATATGTGTGTGTGTGTGTGTTTAAGTTATATAGAGTTTGTGTTGATAACAAATACAAAGTCCGTATTCTTTTTACAACTCTAAGACCACTGTCTTTTTTAAACCCTTATGTTACTTCAGGCTCTTCTCTTTACTCTCCTTATATCTTGTTCAAACTTTCACTCTTTAATAAAATACTTTCACTCAATTCCAAATACATTTTTTTAACTTGTAGAGGATGACAGTTGATATTAACACGGGTTTTTCAAATATTTATTCAATATTTAAATTTAATTAATTCATTTTAGTTTTGTATGGGATAAAACCATTCACAAAAGGCGCAAGGTTTGCAAAATAGTTATTTAGCTTAAAATAGTGATACCATGATTTCATAAAACAGTTGGTTTTATGTTATAGGTTACGTGGTAGAACAACTGTTTGAACGCATCTTTTACTCTTTTAATATCAACTGTAATTATTTAATAAAATGTAACTAAAAAAATGTTTTCCTTGTTGACCCAAAATTGATTTATAAAAAAAAATTTTTTTTGTTTATGTTATTCAACTTTATATAAAAAAGAACACTAACCACAATACAAATGTTTTATTTTATTAAAAATTACTCTTGCACATTTCGACCACATGGTAATCAACTTTAGAAGTACTTCATTGTTGGTTTTTACTTAGTTAGTTAAAATTAGTCAACATTGCTCAAGAAATGTATTGTTTGTATTACTTATTTACTCTTGCATTTCCATATGACTCGTTTTTATCAACCTCTCTATCTTAATTTAGAATCTGTGAATCCAAACACAGACACAAACATTGTGAAGAATCAAATTTTTAAAACATGCTAAAATGCTTATCTTTTTTATATCACGAATATAGATGCTTAAAAATATTTATAAATTATTTTAAAATTTCAGTGTTATTTAGTTATACACAAGTTTTTATGTTTCATTTGTTATGGAAAATTTAATTTTAAATATCTTGAATACAGTTAAATTATATTATGAGGTTGGTATTTTATACTATAAATAATATAAAGCCATAGTATATCATAATACTCATATACAAAATAAAATTATAAAATCAATTCTGGCATAATTCAAACACATATTATTGGTAAATACATTTCACTTTGTTAAAGTAAAAAAATGAAGTTAGTAAAAGTTAACAGAAATGTTAATCAATATTAACCAACAATAGCAGACTTACATTGCCGGTGATAAATGGTCCAATAGAAACACTAGTTACAGAGCACGTAGTGACTGTACTAAGAATCCCTCGGTAAGAGCGGCGGAGGAAAAGCTGTATTTCATGGCCATACAGGCCTGGTGGGAGGCGTGGTCTGTATCGTGTATTAGTACAGTGCGTACACGCAGACATGTGTGTGCGATTAGAATTATAGGCATTTTTTAAATGTTTTTTATTCTTTACTAATTTTGAACATTATTGTAGATCGTAAATTACAATAGTTTCACTCAAATTTAAAGATCGATTTAATAATTTATAACTTCCACTACTTAATAAATTCGTTTGACTGTTCCTGTAATCAACAGCATAATTTAAGATATTAATTTGTAATAAGAGAATTTAAAATAGTCAACGAATTAAGGCCATAAAACTTTTCTTGTCTAGGGTATAGTGATGAGTCATGGCGCTTGTGTTATAATTGCGTCACTGCAGTATACCAACCTCTTTAAGAAGTGGATTCATTCCGTTCTGTTAGTGTTGGAGAATCGAGGTTTATGTGAGCACGTTTACCTGATTCGGGAGGACTTGTAGCGGCATCATCGCTGCAGCGACGTTGAGAAAGGCGCTAAAATAAACATTGGGTTAAGGAAGGGTCGTAAATATCCCCTTGAACATTACTCATGCATCGGCTCGTTGATCAAGTCCAAACAACTACATGCGAAGAGTTATTGTCATTTTTGTTTTAATTTTCATATTCTAAATCTTTGGAAGAATTTCATACCTTAATCCTTTCATATCATCCTCGCAAGTAAGTCTTTTAGTCTGTTATTTCTTACAATTGATCTATTTGTATTGCAATTATTTACTAAATTTCGGTAGCGGCAAAGCACCTCTTTTTGCCTCTTGTAGAGGACAAGACTCCTACAGTTGAACTATCTTGTCCTCGCTACGCAGAGGGGCCTTTTCTTATCCCACCTTATTACTTTTTTGATAGTGGGTACTCATCTCTCTTTCCCTCCGGTAGCAGGCAAGACACCTGCACTTAATCGATCTTACCTTCGCTACCCAGGGGGCTATCGTTTCTTCGTTACGCAGGGGGCCTTTTCTTATTCCATCTTAATGTTTTGCGATAGCGGGTACTCACTTCTCTTTTCAGCCATCTGAGGGGAATTCTCTTACAGTTGTTGGGCTATCTTGCCAAAACTGCCCAAAGAACCCCTCTCTTAGTTCACCTATCCGTCCTTATGTTCTTTATATTTGGCATTGTTGGCATTTGGCAACCTCTCCTTGCTTAAAAATGAAACTCTGTTCACATGACGATATCGATAGCGAGATGATTGAATGGGTCACGGCAATGAGCGAGAAAAATCTTCCACTGTCAGGAAATCTTATTAAAGGAAAGCCTTTGGAATTTGCAGTATAATTAGGGCACATTAGCTTTAACGGTTGGATAGAAAATTTTAAAAAACGGGATAACATCGTTCAAAATGTTATTTCGAGAGAAAGTGCTAGATTTGATATTCCGTCTGTAAATTTTGGAAGCAAAATGTGTTGAAAAAAGTTTTAAATGATTATGAATCTAAAGACATTTTTAATGACGATGAGAAAGGTCTGTTTTTCAAATGTTTGCCGAAAAAACAATAAATTTTAAAACTGACGTTTGTTTTGGAGAGAAAGGAAGCACAGAAAGAATCGTCGTACTAGTGGCAGCTAGAACATTAAGGACAGAAAACTCAAATTGCTTGTGATTGGCAAAAGCAAGTCTCCGCTAAGTTTCTGACCCATCAAGTCCTTAGAAGTTGAATTAGGAGTTTAACAAAAAGGCTTGGCTGACAAGCAGATCTCCAAAGAGAAAATGAAAATTACACTTTACATCGACAACTGCCATGTACATCCGCATAACATCAATTTCAAACTGAAGAGTGTCAATGTGTTTTTCTTCCCACCAAATGCTACATCGACACTTCAACTACTTGAGCAGGAAGTAATAAAAAGATTAAAGTTACACTACAAAAAAAATGTTAAAGATTGTAACTAGCGTAGAGAACAATGAAATCGTACATTGTTAATGTGAGGGACTGCATCGTGGACTCCAATGTTTGGACGAGTTACGTGAATAAAACCGTTATTAATTGTTTCTCAAAATCTAGATTTAAGAGTTTTAAAAAGATTGTGAGTCTTTCGCAGAGAACAATGAAATCCTACTCAATAACATAGTTGCTTTAAGGGACTGCATCGCTGAATTGGCAAAAGTTTTTTCTTCAAAACTGGATTTAATTCGGTCACACTTGAAGAGGACAATGAGGACAATATGACTTTAAGTGAAGCATTTGGATTTTCTGAAAAGTTCAGGGAACGTAGCTGATGACGTTCTACTTGAAGATTTTATTTGCTGCCGATAGTGATGGGATTGTTTCAAACTGCCCAGACTGACGAATATATACTCCAAAAGGGTTCAGATGACAAACTCAAATGAACTTTTGGAAGATGATGACGACGACTGTGACTATTATTGTGATGAACCTGAAGAGAAGAACCCTACAGATCGTGAAGTTTTGCTTTCAAAATCATCACGCAAGGATTTCAATTGAAAGATGATGTACCAGACAGCATTTTTGACCGCCTGAATAAATGTGAAACATTCATTGTCGTGATGTTTTATTCAAATTCAAAGTATAATAAGAAATTACTCAGTTTTTCAAGTAGAACTTTTAAAACTAGAAACGATTTAAAACGTATCTACAAGACGTTATTTGCAGTATTATTTTATGTTTAATTTAATAGTTTTTTCTCCAGATACGGTCTGTGTAGTATATAAAATAGTTTCAGTTATTTGAAATTGAATTGTGTGTATAAAGTATTCAAATAAAATTACTAAAGTCAGTTAATAAATTACGGTACGATTAAATTCCACTACGTTGAAATCATGCTTCCTAAAAATGAATTACTATGTGCACTTATTTATTTAAATATTTTTACATTAAGTTTTCATAAGCATTAGATAACTTATCATAATTCCCTATAGATAGTAGCCCCTATGAAAAATATTCAATATGGATATCTAATACGGAACAATGGAGAAACATTCTGAACACATTCATAAAACATGTTTTGATTTTCTACAACTTGAATTTTTACATAGATCAAAACATTATAAAACATTATCCAATATTAACGCTATTGCCCTACCTTTGCTTGCGATGCTATACTGGATTGTTTTTATTACCGCCCGCAATAAAGATCAGTAAGATGGGGTGGGAGTATTCTTGACAAGACAACCTCTCAATAAAGAATATATCTTTACAACGAATTTTTTCTAGGCATAATCGACTATTATATACAGAGGTTCAACTATATTTAAGGAAACTGTATTAAGCCCTTAAGAATACAACCACAACATGTCTTAGTGCCCATTTTATTAAGGACATTGTAAATTTCTGTCAAAACACGTCTTAGAAAGTAAAGTTAGTTCTTATTATAGATATGATTTATTGCAGATCGAGCTAATCCTGCCGCCAGATGTTCTGCGTGCACTCTAGAAATCTTTCCCATATATTTCAATTTCCTTTAATTGTTGAAGTGAAAGTGAATAGCGTTTTGCTCAAGTCCTCCCTTCTACTCGAATGTTAAAGAAACATTTCTTCTTATTCTATTTAGGAATATAATTTTGGACTGTCTCAAAGTGTTAACTTAATTTGACTACTAACATCTGTGCAGAATAGAAAGTCCTTCTATTCTTAATTGCATTCTGAGTATGAATGCAAATACAATTTTAAAAAAGATATTTAAAGCCTTGACATCTAAAGTATAAAAAGGAATGTGCTCACGTCTACAAGTTTGCACACCTTAAGTATCCATACTCCTTGGCGGGGGCATAAATATATCACCCCAAAAAAGATGAATAAGGATGAATTGCTGAGTTAATGTAGAACCCACAATCCTACAAAACATAGATTGCGGTAAACAGTTTGTTGCGTGTGTGTTTTTTCTCGTGAGTTAGTGTTATTCAATGTGTAAATCATGTTTTCGTACTGATAACATCGTAAATCTAATCTCTTCACATAGCGTCGCAATGTCTTTTTTCTAATTACTGCACAATCTACAAAGAACTTTATAGATTTCGCTATACTTTTTTCTCCTTTCTGCAATAATCATTTCATTTTAATATTTTTCTAAAGAAAACATTTCTATATATAGCTCCATACTGATCTCTTCGTACTGATAACATCACTAATCTAATCCCTTCGCAAAGAATTCTTTACGCAATGTTTTTCTAATTACTGCACAATCTACCAAGACCTTTCTAATTATTTGTCTATATTCATATCGATGTCGCTTTACTTTTCTCTCCCTACTGTGATAATCATTTCATTTTAATTTGTTCCCACAGATATCACCTTACTATAAATCCATTCATACGGATCTCTTCTTACATAATTCTTCTGTATGTGACAATCTAAATAAAACCATATTTTTCAGTTGTTTCCATACTGGAATATCCGGAATACTGGTTTTGTATCTATGCTCCTGAGATTAAATACTGTTGTTTGTGGACTTTCTTTTGAACTGTTGTAACTTTTTCCCCTTTGAGTTGACAGTTGCCCGTGCAAAATTAAATTAAAGTCAAAGTACTAAGTCCTCGATCAACTGCCATTTTACAGTGCCCGTAACTAGAGACCGGAAGCCCTTTGTAATTAACATTAATGCCACCGCACATAAAGCAAAAGTAATTACAAACACTTGGCATACTTACTCTTACATCGAAATAGGTTTACTAACTTTGAATTAATAATAATGAAAGTTTAAACTTTATCGCATGACTTTTACTTTTAATACTCATCAGGTTAACTTGTTATCTTTAATAAACAACTGTCAATTCCTGATTTTGTATCTCAGCCTGTACTATAGCCTGTATTTTGTACTATAGCCTGTATGTAGATCACAGAACGTAACCCCGCTGGCCACAGATTACTTCACCTTATTTCTCGACTTGTCAAACAAAAAACCAGATATTAAACCACTTTATGTTCTATACGTACTGAATAGTTAACTAGATGCGAGGTTTTTGCGACAAACTGCCTTGATTACTAGGTCACGTTCTAGAAAGTTATTACTCAGTTGCGTGTAAAATTATAACACCGCAGAAACCCAATGCGACTCGTTTTACTGTGTTCTGACTGTTAAAATTATGCCTAATTAGTTTGAGGTAATACTTTTGTGTGAGTTTTTAGTGATGCGCACTAGAGTTTTTTTCCAAATTTATTCTGATCTCTGATTAAAGACGTATCCTGTCACATCATATATATATTTTAATCTTAAGCGAGCATCGCAATAGAAATATATAAAGGCGCAAAGTACACATCAATGAAGAGGATGTGTGCTTGTGGACAGAGACTGACGTGATCAGTTAAATGTAAGATCAAGTAAAGAAGTTAGAGCGACAGATATTTAGTTCACGGGCAGGATCGCTCCTTGTAAAGTGACCTACTTCCTGCCGATACCATGTTGAAATGTCTCCTATCTCTTGTAATAAAAGTGATGAACATCATGCTACATCATAGAACTCAAAAAAGTATCCAAGTTGCTCATAAAACAAAAGAAAGAGACACTTAATTAATTTTGACTTGGATTTTTTTCACACTTATAGGTCGTGAATAAACCCAGCTGTTTAGAAACGTTTTATTAATTTTCATAGCAATAAGCCTTCAACCGATTCCGATTTAACACCGTCTACTTTGCACCTGCTTTCGTTCTTTAAAGTTTTGTCTCGTTCAGTTCAATGTAATAGATTTGACACCCTCTAGGCAGTATTCTCACTGAATACCCAGTACTTTGTAAGTCATTACGTAACTGTGCAAGCCAGACTTAGTTCTGCGTTTGCTGAGATAGTCGTGGCGTCGGCCGTACACAAATATTCTCTTTGCCCAGTCTTATCTTTGGCTTCCCTTCGCGGTTACAAAGCTCATAACTATCATATGTTCGAAGGTCTCCCCTTCTTTGAGCATAATTATTGTCAGATATTTTTAATTCTTATTTTTCAATTCCTTCTATCACTCCATATTCTCTCTATGTGTTTTGTAAAAAGTTTCAATCGTTAATAAAATACATTTATTCATCCACTCAAGTTCAAATACATTTTTTTAAACCTGTAGTGGATGCCACTTGATGTTAATACAGTTTTTTTAATATTAGTTCATTTTTAAATTTAACAATGAGTTAATTTTCGTTTTGTATGACAAAAAAACGTTTCACAAAAGGGGCAAGGTATGCAATATAGTTATTTCGTCCTATTTGGCTTAAAATAAGAAGTTATTTACGATTTCATAACAGCTGATTTTATGTTTTAGGTTAAGTGGTAGAACAACGGTTTTAACGCATGGATTATGTTACTATATTTATATTTGTTGTTATTATTTATAAAAAATAACTAAAATGAAATTTTTATTTTTTGACATAGTCGAATTGACCTTAATTTATTTTATATTGCTTGTTTCTACTAATTTTATTTTATTTTTATTTCGGTTAGCGAGTAAATATCTCACCTCCGGTTGAGAATAGGTATATTTCAGCAGGCTTATGTGATGTTGTAACAAACCCCCCCCCTCCCCCAATTGGCAATACCGTAGTTCTCCTAACTCTATTTACCTATTTATCTTTTTCCTTACAATGTGGTATATCGAGAAGGCAGCTCTGCATCGCACCGAAAAAGAGTAGATATACAGCACGTTCAAGACCAGCACATGTTATGCTATAATATTACTCGTATATCTTGATCCAGGATGTGTCAGGATGAAATTAGCAATCCCCTCCTATCATTCGTAAGAGATGAATGTCATATTGTTTAATTACCTTAAAATTGGATCTAAAAAATAATAATAATATGCAAATTAGAATTACAACAGGTTTGAAATAATGTAATGTGTTATTTGTAGCAGCGACTTTGCGCGTGCTTGACCGTTGCGTAACGCAGCGAGTGTGAGCAATGCCAACTTGTTCCTCGCATTCTCTGTCAACTTATATTGAGCAAAAAGCCAAGGCCGTATTACACTTACAAATCGATGTCATACGTTGTGCGAAAACAGCCTACTTGTAATGCAGGCGTTTCATAATTACCATATGTTGATGGTTGCAATCAACGACTAATGGGATGCAGGGCATCACCTGACAAAGGTTAGGTCAAATCGTTAAGGACAGCCCAGCTAGTCCGGGACATTCGAATAAACCTTAGTATATTTCATTTGTAAAGCGAACATCTTCATAGCCAAAGGAAATCATATTCTATGGTTTCCTTGCTGGTTAGATTTGATGGTAATTGTATAGACGATGGACTACCGCTATTTTCGTGAATTTGTTTTTCTTTTTTTATGTACCTATATTTTTACGTCCTGAACTTTTCAACCACTTAAGTTGTTTGTTTTTAGAAGAACAAGTCTCTGCCTCTTTAAAGTCTTTACATAAAAATTGACCAGAGAAGACAATTTTAGAAAGTGTAACTTAAATTAGACACTGGCCTGAACGGGGTAATTGGCAGGGCACAAAGTTCTAGCTTTTGAATTTATTTTGACTACAGAGCTTTTGTATGGTTACAGGGCTTTTGTATGACTACAGAGCTTTTGTATGGTTACAGAGCTTTGGTATGACTACAGAGCTGTTGTATGGCTACAGAGCTTTGGTATGACTATAGAGCTTTTGTATGGTTACAGGGCTTTTGTATGACTACAGGGCATTTGTATAGCTATGGGCTTTAGTATGGCTACACAGCTTTTGTATGACTACAAACCATTTGTATGACTACATAGCTTTTGTATGGCTACATAGCTTTTGCATGACTACAGACCATTTGTATGATTACAGGGCTTTTGTATGGCTACATAGCTTTTGTATGACTACAGACCATTCGTATGACTACAGGGCTTTTGTATGACTACAGACAATTTGTATGACTACATTGCTTTTGTATGACTACAGACCATTTGTATGACTACAGGGTTTTTGTATAGCTATGGGGCTTTAGTATGGCTACACAGCTTTTGTATGACTACAGACCATTTGTATGACTACAGAGCTTTTGTATGGCTACATAGCTTTTGTATGACTACAGACCATTTGTATGACTACAGGGCTTTTGTATGGCTACATAGCTATTGTATGACTACAGACCATTTGTATGACTACAGGGCTTTTGTATAGCTATGGGGCTTTAGTATGGCTACACAGCTTTTGTATGACTACAGACCATTTGTATGACTACAGGGCTTTTGTATGACTACAGACCATTTGTATGACTACATTGCTTTTGTATGACTACAGACCATTTGTATGACTACAGGGCTTTTGTATAGCTATGGGGCTTTAGTATGGCTACACAGCTTTTGTATGACTACAGAACTTTTGTATGGTTACAATGCTTTTGTATGACTACACAGCTGTTGTATGACTACAGAGCTTTCGTATGACTACAGAGCTTTTGTATGGTTACAGAGCTTTTGTATGGCTACAGGGCTTTTGTATGGCTACAGAGCTTTTGTATGACTACAGAGCGTTTGTACGACTACAGAACTTTTGTATGACTACAGAGCTTTTGTATGGTTACAGAGCTTTTGTATGACTACAGAACCTTTGTATGGCTACAGAACTTTTGTATGGCTACAGAGCTTTTGTATGGTTACAATGCTTTTGTATGACTACACAGCTGTTGTATGACTACAGAGCTTTCGTATGACTACAGAGCTTTTGTATGGCTACAGAGCTTTTGTATGACTACAGAACTTTTGTATGGCTACAGAACTTTTGTATGACTACATAGCTTTTGTATGGTTACAATGCTTTTGTATGACTACACAGCTGTTGTATGACTACAGAGCTTTCGTATGACTACAGAGCTTTAGTATGGCTACAGAGCGTTTGTATGACTACAGAACTTTTGTATGGCTACAGAACTTTTGTATGGCTACAGAGCTTTTGTATGACTACAGAGCGTTTGTACAACTACAGAACTTTTGTATGACTACGGGGCTTTTGTATAGCTATGGGGCTTTAGTATAGCTACAGAGCGTTTGTATGACTACAGAACGTTTGTATGACTACATAGCTTTTGTATGGTTACAATGCTTTTGTATGACTACACAGCTGTTGTATGACTACAGAGCTTTCGTATGACTACAGAACTTTTGTATGACTACGGGGCTTTTGTATAGCTATGGGGCTTTATTATGGCTACAGAGCTTTTGTATGACTACAGAACTTTTGTATGACTACATAGCTTTTGTACGGTAACAATGCTTTTGTATGACTACACAGCTCTTGTATGACTACAGAGCTTTCGTATGACTACAGAGCTTTTGTATGGTTACAGAGCTTTTGTATGACTACAGAGCTTTTGTATGGTTACAATGCTTTTGTATGACTACACAGCTGTTGTATGACTACAGAGCTTTCGTATGACTACAGAGCTTTTGTATGGTTACAGAGCTTTTGTATGGCTACAGGGCTTTTGTATGTCTACAGAGCTTTTGTATGGCTACAGAACTTTTGTATGGCTACAGGGCTTTTGTATGGCGACATAGCTATTGTATGACTACAGACCATTTGTATGACTACAGGGCTTTTGTATAGCTATGGGGCTTTAGTATGGCTACACAGCTTTTGTATGACTAGAGACCATTTGTATGACTACAGAGCTTTTGTATGGCTACATAGCTTTTGTATGACTACAGACCATTTGTATGACTACAGGGCTTTTGTATGGCTACATAGCTATTGTATGACTACAGACCATTTGTATGACTACAGGGCTTTTGTATAGCTATGGGGCTTTAGTATAGCTACACAGCTTTTGTATGACTACAGACAATTTGTATGACTACAGGGCTTTTGTATGACTACAGACCATTTGTATGACTACATTGCATTTGTATGACTACAGACCATTTGTATGACTACAGGGCTTTTGTATAGCTATGGGGCTTTAGTATGGCTACACAGCTTTTGTATGACTACAGAACTTTTGTATGGTTACAATGCTTTTGTATGACTACACAGCTGTTGTATGACTACAGAGCTTTCGTATGACTACAGAGCTTTTGTATGGTTACAGAGCTTTTGTATGGCTACAGGGGTTTTGTGTGGCTACAGAGCTTTTGTATGACTACAGAGCGTTTGTACGACTACAGAACTTTTGTATGACTACGGGGCTTTTGTATAGCTATGGGGCTTTAGTATGGCTACAGAACTTTTGTATGGCTACAGAGTTTTTGTATGACTACAGAGCTTTTGTGTGGTTACAGGGCTTTTGTATGACTACAGAGCGTTTGTACGACTACAGAACTTTTGTATGACTACGGGGCTTTTGTATGGTTACAATGCTTTTGTATGACTACACAGCTGTTGTATGACTACAGAGCTTTCGTATGACTACAGAGCTTTTGTATGGCTACAGAGCTTTTGTATGACTACAGAGCTTTTGTATGACTACAGAGCTTTTGTATGGTTACAATGCTTTTGTATGACTACACAGCTGTTGTATGACTACAGAGCTTTCGTATGACTACAGAGCTTTTGTATGGCTACAGAGCGTTTGTATGACTACAGAACCTTTGTATGGCTACAGAACTTTTGTATGGCTACAGAGCTTTTGTATGGTTACAATACTTTTGTATGACTACACAGCTGTTGTATGACTACAGAGCTTTCGTATGACTACAGAGCTTTTGTATGGCTACAGAGCTTTTGTATGACTACAGAACTTTTGTATGGCTACAGAACTTTTGTATGACTACATAGCTTTTGTATGGTTACAATGCTTTTGTATGACTACACAGCTGTTGTATGACTACAGAGCTTTCGTATGACTACAGAGCTTTAGTATGGCTACAGAGCGTTTGTATGACTACAGAACTTTTGTATGGCTACAGAACTTTTGTATGGCTACAGAGCTTTTGTATGACTACAGAGCGTTTGTACAACTACAGAACTTTTGTATGACTACGGGGCTTTTGTATAGCTATGGGGCTTTAGTATGGCTACAGAGCGTTTGTATGACTACAGAACGTTTGTATGACTACATAGCTTTTGTATGGTTACAATGCTTTTGTATGACTACACAGCTGTTGTATGACTACAGAGCTTTCGTATGACTACAGAACTTTTGTATGACTACGGGGCTTTTGTATAGCTATGGGGCTTTAGTATGGCTACAGAGCTTTTGTATGACTACAGAACTTTTGTATGACTACATAGCTTTTGTACGGCTGCAATGCTTTTGTATGACTACACAGCTCTTGTACGACTACAGAGCTTTCGTATGACTACAGAGCTTTTGTATGGTTACAGAGCTTTTGTATGACTACAGAGCTTTTGTATGGTTACAATGCTTTTGTATGACTACACAGCTGTTGTATGACTACAGAGCTTTCGTATGACTACAGAGCTTTTGTATGGTTACAGAGCTTTTGTATGGCTACAGGGCTTTTGTATGTCTACAGAGCTTTTGTATGGCTACAGAACTTTTGTATGGCTACAGAACTTTTGTATGTCTACAGAGCTTTTGTATGACTACAGAGCGTTTGTACGACTACAGAACTTTTGTATGACTACGGGGCTTTTGTATAGCTATGGGGCTTTAGTATGGCTACAGAGCTTTTGTATGACTACATAGCTTTTGTATGGCTACAATGCTTTTGTATGACTACACAGCTGTTGTATGACTACAGAGCTTTTGTATGACTACGGGGCTTTTGTATAGCTATGGGGCTTTAGTATGGCTACAGAGCTTTTGTATGACTACAGAACTTTTGTATGACTACATAGCTTTTGTATGGTTACAATGCTTTTGTATGACTACACAGCTGTTGTATGACTACAGAGCTTTCGTATGACTACAGAGCTTTTGTATGGTTACAGAGCTTTTTTATGACTACAGAGCGTTTGTATGGTTACAATGCTTTTGTATGACTACACAGCTGTTGTATGACTACAGAGCTTTCGTATGACTACAGAGCTTTTGTATGGTTACAGAGCTTTTGTATGGCTACAGGGCTTTTGTATGGCTACAGAGCTTTTGTATGACTACAGAGCTTTTGTATTGCTACAAGGCTTTTGTATGGTTATAAAGCTTTGGTACGACTACAGATCTTTTGTATGGCTACAGAACTTTTGTATGGCTCTATAGCTTTTGTATGACTACAGAGCTTTTGTATGGCTACACAGCTCTTGTATGGTTTCAGAGTTTTTGCATGACGATATCGCCTACAAAGGTTAACAGAAACACTGTGAGCAATAGGTAGGATTAAGGAAACGATTAAATCCTGGGTAACCGTATTCTTTATGAGAACGTTAGGTGCCAGTTCAACAAACTCCAGGCATAACGAAGCACTAAGGAAAAGTAACGACTTGATAAAATAACGAAGTACAATGTTGAGAGAAGGAGAAATTATAATTTGGAGCAAAGAGATCTGTGTGTCTGATATCTTTTAAAAAGCTGAGTGAGTTCGTATGATCTTCAGTACTCAAAGTATATTAGTAGAACTTTCTTAAGGAGAATACTGGAAATAACCTGAAGGAGTAACCTTTCAGATATCTGGGGTAACTTTGGTACCCATTGTAACGGTGAAACCGAATAGCTTGCAGTTACCGATCTACACGCCTATGGAGATTTGTTCTAGTCCTTTTAATCGATTCTGCCCACACGATGCCTTATTTTCCCTTTTCAATCGTACTACATAATGCCCCTCTACCATTTCTTACCCTTGTTCTAATGAACAGTACAATGGGTAGACACGGCTTTATGACCTGGAGTTCCAGTTGTTGGCTATTGTATAGGCCTAAAGGCATATTTTATAAATAAATGTCAATAGCTGTGACCACGAGTGCTTATCTCTCGCTGCTAAGTGACAAGGATAGTCTGATCATGTGTTTCCCGTCTCGCGTTTTCATATCTCACCGAGTTCAAAGTTTTGTAATCAAATGAATTTTCTAAAGATGAAAATGGACGCATCTTTATAAAAACCCGTGAACGTCGACACGATTCTTGATTTGTGTCTTCAATCGTAAAGCAATGAATTAATGTCTATCAGTTCCTACGAAAAATTGTAAAAGATTGACAATATAGACAGGGAAATAAACCTTGTAGTGAAGAAGGTAGGACAAGACATGACGTCACGAGTACAGGGACGAGTATCTGAAGTATACGCACTCTCTGCCTGGAACATATGAGGCGTGTACCTGTTACGCCCTCTTGTAAGGAGAAGAATAAGGAAGAATAAATTAAATTCAGAGTGACAATTCCAAGTATACTTACTAAACGTATTTTTTAAACAGTTATTTATACGAGTAGCTTAAAATAATTTTATGGTTGCGTTAAAACAACAGTTTATATTATTGAAGTAGTAAACTATTTTGTAATTAATCTAGTAGTGCAAATAGCTTTATCTGAGTATTTATTATGTTGCTAACTGAGGAAAAATATTTTGTAAACTAAATTAAATAAATTGTACAAACAAACATTTGTTCCAAGACCGTCACCACGGTCTGCTAGAAAATCAGGTTCTGACTTTTGCTAGAAAAAGATATATATGTAAACAGAATAAAGTAAACTGCTATAAGTAAACAGAATTACTTAGTTAGGTCCTGGGGATTGTTGCTGTGTATAGCAATAGTGAGAACTAAGAATTTTATTTTATCCTTTATTCTATTTGTATTGGCTTTCATTTAAAGAAAATTTATACGCAATATCCTGAAAAAGTCTCCTTTCAGAAACATAGAGTAGTTTATCAGAGAGTTGAATGGGATCTCATGTAAACCCTTTTCTTCACCCCGATTCATTGCAAATGATTCCAGTTGGTTAAGTAACCATTGCCACGCTTTGCCATGATTGTTTTCTATTCCCATCACGACGAATTGTTATTTCTCGTCCTTAGTCCTTCATAATTCCATCTATCTTTCCTTGTATTTCTTGTAACAAGTGATATGAAATAGTCACGTCTGTAGACTCGATATCGAGTGGTCCTCCTTCAAGTAAGCAACATACACACGCGACCTCCTTTATCCTCTAGCAGGGAGTTTTATGCCCTTACCTTAATCTTACTTTATGTTCACAATCCTTTTCACCCCCATAAGCTAAAATAGTCGTAATTACTAATCTCATTGAAAATATAAAAAAACATCAAACCGTTATTAAAACCTGATCAGTCACAGATACACAAAGATACGTCTCTATAACCTGAGTAAGAAAAAATATTATAAATTTTACTAGAACTATGTTTTTTCAACTTTTCATTTTGTTTTGGGATTTTAATATACATCTCAGCACTTTCCTGGTTGGTGCTCAGGCTTCGTCGTAAGTGACCACACCTCACTATGTACTCCATACTCAGTTACTGTACGTAATTATTTAAGTTTGGAAATCATATTAGTATATTTTTGTACTTTTTTTTGTTATGAACTTGACTTATAAATATAAAAGACTGTGAGACTTGACTAAAATAACGGCGAGTACAGCGGAATACAAATTGAACATACGATTGGTTGAAAAGCAGCCTACGTCTTCTTACTCTCATCCTCCATATTTATTATTATACTTACTTATATAATATTGGTACATTTTATTCTTTGGCATTTATTTAAAGTAATTCATATTTTGTTTATAAAATATGTCCTTCCAAAAAAAAAATTATAAATTACTTAAAAACGCGAGTCACAACTTTATTAAATCTCAGGTAGACTAATTTGGCAAGCAAATATATTTTGTTTCGTTAAAGGATTTCTGAACTTATTTTTTTAATTATATTTTCGTATATAATAATGATGAAAATATTCTCACTAACTGAGGGATTGTTTAGGAATACTTTAACAACTTGTTTATTATTGTTCAATTACGTAAGCAATTGTTTAACTTACCTTTGGCTCTTAACTTACTGGAAACGACTTTACTTTGTTTGTATAAAAAATATATTGGTACTTATTGGTTACGCACTGATGAACTTAAAAATTTTTTCCTTGTTACAAATTTGCCAATGGTACACCCAAATTATGCCATTAAAGCTATAAATTGTGTCATTATTTAAAAAATGTAACGTACATTGTGTAACACACTTTAGATGGTGTTACATATTAAAAAAGGAAATTTCAGAAAAAGGACGAGAATGTATTCGAAAATGTAACAATATAAAACTAGATCCAAAAAAATTGTGATTTGTTAGAAATATTTTTAATCAAATCTCTGGTTGGTATTAGCATCTGTTGGAATAGTTTGGAAATAAAATTAAAGTATGTATGCGCACATACGATGCGCGGTAGCTAGGACGCTTGCTTTGCAACTGAAGTTAACTTCTCTAACAATCGGGATGTTGAAGGCAACGGTCGTCTCCAAGAGCGAGGAAATGTTTAGTTTTCAATTTTTAATGTAACAGTCATTTTTTAATTTCTTGTAATCATAATGTAGAAGACAGCGCACGTCGCCAAGTACGAAGATGGAACGCTGAGTTACTGAAGCCTTTTTCAAAATCATGACCGAGGGAATCTTGTAAGGTTTTTCCAATAGAAGGATGCGAGGCTACACTTTGTTAAAACAGCTAAGTGAACAAATTCAAACTTTGGTGAGCTATCACAAAATTTAAATGCTTAAACAGTTTAATACAAAATTAATGAACTTTAAATTTGTCAATATGCATTGAATATGAATATGCATTTTCAATATGTAATTTATGCATTATTTGGTGCATTTGTTTTCAGTTTAAATTGTAAGAATTAATTATAAAAAGAACAAGCAAGCAAACTCGAAAACAGAGCCATTCCAGCCATTGATTGTTAATACGTAAATTTCCTCATAAGTCAAATATTAAATGTTCACTAATCAGTAACTAACGCAATGTCTAAGAAATATGTATTTTGGTTGTAATTTTATAATTTTTTGGATAAATAAAATATGTTTAATTTGTTTTAATTGAAGATTTAAGAGAGCAATTATTTGACGAGCACACAAATCCCATACATCTTAATTTAATAAGCCTTTAGACAATAATTTAATAAGACTTTGCAGGTCATTTTCTAAATATGTAACTATAAACTGCAATATTTAAAATCAGCTTTAACTCATAAGAATTAGAGCTACCAAATATAATTTACAGTTACAATAGAAATAGTTACATTATAATGAAAATCAATTCGACAATAATTTATTATAACCATTAATAATTTATTCCTCAAATGCATTTCAACGACAAAGTCATCATCAAGAGAAAACTTAACTAATACAACTCACTGATTTAATACACGCATACGTATATCTAATAGTTCAGATGCTGTAAGAGCAGCTACTCATCAACTCGTATGTTAAACTCACTCATTAATATACGTATGCGTATATCTAATAGTTCAGATGCTGTAAGAGCAGCTACTTATCAACTCGTATGTTAAACTCATTCAATAATATACGTATGCGTATATCTAATAGTTCAGATGCTGTAAGAGCAGCTACTCATCAACTCGTATGTTAAACTTACTGATTTAATATACGCATACGTATATCTAATAGTTCAGATGCTGTAAGAACAGCTACTCACCAACTCGTATGTTAAACTCACTGATTTAATATACGCATGCGTATATCTAATAGTTCAGATGCTGTAAGAACAGCTACTCACCAACTCGTATGTTAAACTTACTGATTTAATATACGCATACGTATATCTAATAGTTCAGATGCTGTAAGAACAGCTACTCACCAACTCGTATGTTAAACTCACTGATGATAGTGATTGACATTAAAACTCATTTATGGAATAAACTATGAATTGTGATTTGGTATTCATTATTGTTTATTGTATGGGCTCACAAGCATAGTTCAAGAGTTTTAATACTTCAAAATAGCTGTCCAAATCGACACTATAATTTTTGGAAGCTATTCTAGCTAATGGGACCTAATTCGTTTTGGATTAATTTATTACACATATTCATTATTACAAGTAAACGTAAAATAAAGCTGTTGGAAAAGAAAATGAGATTGATGAACAAATAACACAAGGTCACTTTAATAGCTTTATTTTTCTATACATTATAAATGAAGCAATAAATAGAAAGAGAATGCTCCATAAAATTGACGAAATTACCCCTTTAAATACTGGGTAGTATGTTATGGACCAACCGCGATCTATGATGTGGCGGATTGCCTGTAGAGGTATGGTTGTCGGAAGGGCGAAACTAAGCCCCCTCGCTGCCCAATGCATCCCTTCTAGAGGCCACATAGCACCTGTACACAAACAAAACCTACGTGTAATAGACGATACAGAACACAATACATAGCTTTTGTTACATTTCTTCTACAACCTCGAAATATTAGCCTCTAATAATCTTCATAAGGATAATCGCCCCTTGAATAGTCATTATAAACACACACACACACACACACACACACACACACACACACACACACACACACACACACACACACACACACACAAACACACACACACACACAAACATACACACACACACACACACAACACACACACACACACATAAACACACACAAATTCTCACAAACACACACACACACACACACATACACACACACACACACACACACAAACACACACACACACACACACACACACACACAAACAAACACACACACACACACACACACACACAAACACACACACACACACACACACAAACACACACACACACACAACACACACACACACACACACACACACACACACACACACACACACACACACACACACACACATAAACACACACAAACTCACACAAACATACACGCGCGCGCGCAAACTGGTATAATGTTTGTAGTTTTGCATTATATAGGGGAGATATTGTGCTACAAAATGTACAATTTCGCTTACCTGAGAAGACCTAAACTCTATTGGAGTCCCACATAGGTGTTTACATATTAAAACGTTTAAAAACAAAGGGTAAAAAGATAAGTTAGAATTAGTTTGGCCTGAAAAAAGTATATATAGGCCTGTTCCAGGACCAGGTCATCTGGTATATAAATGAAGATGAAAATTAAACATCGCGTGTTCATAGTCGCTTATTTACAGGAGACAAGCCTTTAAAGGGGGTGATGAGAGGCCTTAATCTGATTTTTATAGCCCCAATTATGTTATTAGTACTGACGAAGCAAGTATACCAAGAACTAAAGACGAGGTTGTAATATGGTCTTACGCAGAATGTTTTCAGTTTCAGTTTTCCTTTGAACAAAAATTTTAAAATTTGCATTTTAATCTGCTGCGGTATTTCTTGATTTGATTTGTCTTTAGATGTTTCCACTTACGTAATTGTCAGTTGTTTGTTCTGAAAATGAGTAATGTATTAAGGCATCCTACGCTACATTGCAATTTACAATCATTGTTACGTATATTCATATAATACGACTTGAATTTCGACGCATGTTTTTGTGCGCCTGTGCACTTACACTGTGTATCACTCACGCAACATATACGTATATTGTGTATTTAGAGGAACTTATGATTCTTGCCAGACATATAAAAAATGTCCACCAGAATTTATTTCCTTTTCAGTTCAATCTTTTTGTTGAAATTAGTTTTATTTTCTCATTACAAATTTTACTTTCTCCATAAAAGGTAAAATGTTTCTAAGAAAACAAACAAATATGAAAGACAAAAATTAAATAAATTATAAATAAAATTAAATTTTATTTTAAAGGAACTGATTCAACAACACGATAAGATTAAGTTGTTATATAAGATGATAAAAACAGTTTGCAATTGAAATACTGGTAAAATATAATCTACGGACACTTACTGTGTTTAGTACTCACACATAAACTAGTAAATTAATAGCCGTTGTGTAACGCTTGTTCTGAAAGTTGTCGACGTCTGTAAGCACAGCACCAAGATTGTGTAATACACAGAACTGTAATTTTATGTGCCTGAAATTAATCAGCTCAACGGCTGAAACAGCAAGATTTACTGTTTCGCAGTGACTTTCCTCCGACTTTATTTATCTGATGGCACTTTCAAAATAATTTCAGTTATTTATAGCACATTATTAAAATCTGCCCAATTGAAATATATGACACATATTTAAGTATTTAATAATAACGCACACCAATTCACAGTCAAACTCTTTTCAGTGACAAGGTCTCCATCGTCAGTAAGTACAAATAATACAAAATCTACTATTGTTATAATTATATATTAGTTATACTCACTGATGATGATTTTGTGATTGAAATGCTTTTAAGGAACAAATTCTTGAGCGTGATGCATGCCGGATTATTAATTAACTATCACTTGTGTTCACAATAAATGTAAAATCTTTTGTGTGTTTTCTACGTGCTTACAACTAGACAAGTATGCTATGAAACAAATACAGTAGTATAAAATAAAATTAAGATAAGTTTTGTTTATATTTGTCTGTGTTTGTGTTTTAGATGAATTTACCCAATTTGTCAATAATTGGGTGACAATTACTACAATATTGTCACCTTTAAGTGACAAGTTGAAAATCACAAAATGTTAAATAAATTTTATTTTTAATTCCTAACCTTAATTCCGTATACTAAAAGAAAGTTTTCCTTTGCTACAGTATGCACATGGTTTTCAAGGTAACAGGCAGGAAACTCACGACTTTAATAATAATATGGTGATTTTATTATTCACATGTTATTGTATCTGCTACAATAAAATCCAAAGTATAGCCTCCACCTATTATATGTAAACCTAATTTACTCAAAAGCCAACATTTTTCTTTCCATTTTTAAATCAGATGTTAACCTAGAATCGAGAAATTATCTATTTTGTAATTCTTTTTAATTTCTTAGTAGCCTAAGGTATTTATTTTATCAACTTTGAACTAGCTGATTTAGTGCAAACAGCTGATGTAATATGAACAGCTGTTACAATCATTACAGTAGATAGAGCTGTTACAGTAGTGTTTTATTACAATCATCTGACCTACATCTTGAACGTGACGTCATTTTAAAAAGTTTCCAATCGTTTAAGCAAAACTTAAATTACATAAAACCTAATTTTAATTCAGTAATTTTATACTAAGCTGTATTTTAATCTATTTAAAATACAAACTTGGATCCAGTTCTTATTGAAAATAAATGTTTCTGGAAAGTAGGAGCTCAAACTGCGTACATTTATATATTGGAAAGAACCCCAATACCACAAAAATAATCAAAAATAACAAATTAAACAAGTTACTTAAGATTAAACCCTTATGTACATTTCGATGACCATGTCATCATCATCAGAGGTTCTTATTACAAAATTACAATCTAGCAAACAATAAGTTACAAGCTAGAGTGATTTATCTGGATCTAGAGAGACGTTATCACTCTAGTTTGTAACCTCTTGTTTGCTAGATTGTAATTTTGTAATAAGACCCTCTGATGATGATGATATTGTTATCGAAATGTACATAAGGGGTAATCTTAAGTAACTTGTTTTATTTGTTATTTTTGATTACTTTTGTGGTATTGGAATTCTTTCCAATATTTTCGTTGTAATATATTGTACCACTGTGCTCTTGATATTGTGCCTACATTAAGATACTGCGTATTTCTTTGTGTTTCTGTAGGAATGGAAGGGTGGAAGTTGAATGAGGATACATTGAAGAGACTACGGTACTTTGTGATGTAATGTAATAGATGCACTCTGAAGATACTCTGGTAAATGCGGTAACAAATATAGAAGTAATTTATGGGGTTATAAAAGAGCTTCAATTATAAATTGTATTAAAATTAGAAAATTACAATAAGAAAGTTAGGTTATGAGAAATGATTTTTATGAAATCTTTTAGCTATTAACTCAATGTTAGGTCTTAAGAAACAGGAGCTTTGGAAAGAGGAGAAAATCTAAGATGAGACTGATTTTGTTTGAAGGTATAAAAGATTGGAAGACATGTGAAGATCTGCGAGGAGATAAATTGCCCATTTCCATTACCTCTTGAAGGAGACATGGTATAAACAAGAAGAAGAAAATTGGGCAGAATCGGTATCATTATTTTCTTTTGGGGGAGATTGTTTTCTTTAATGAACAAATCGTCTTACGTGTTTAGGAAAGTGAAATTGTATAACATTTGAAGGAAATTAAATAGCGGTTAAGCCACTGCTAGTCATGAACGACCCTTTTAAAGACGTTATCGGCTTCAGATATACGCACATGCTTTACCCTTCTCGTATAGCTACTTAGCCTACTCACCTGTTCCGTAGGTGCAAAGGAACGTGATGGAGACGAGTATCTGTGTGGCTAGTGTTTCCATCTTGCACACAACGGCGATTAAAATGCCTGCAACACAAACATACAAACCTGTCAAAGATATGAACTGAAAGTAATGACTGGAACTTAGTTTAAGGGGTGTGATTTTTTAAGGGAAACAGATTAACTTAAAAATTAGTTGAATCTAAACATTCTTATTTTGGATAGCAAACAATAGGAATCGGATAAACTGTAAGGCAAGTAATATTTTCACTATTTAGTTAGTTCTTAAACTTAATATTGATAGGGGTCATAAGTGTGTCTGGAAATGGCTGGAGCGCCACGACGGCAAGAATATTAAAGTATAATGCAGATAATTTCTTTCAACTCACAGACTTCTATGGCTTCTTGTTGCAGCGTATAGAAAGATTTCATTTTATTATTGATTTATACATATTTTTCCAAGGGACCATGACATCGAAGACATCAGCGTATGACCCCTCTCTTCGCCCCGGTAAGAGGTCTACTTCAAACAACGACACTCCTCAGCCGGTGCCATTCTTTGTCCCTATTCCCGAAACCAGAGAATTGTTGTGTCTTTCCCTAGTCCTCCCTAATTCCAACTACCCTTTCTTATCCTTTTTTCAAAAAGAGGGATGTAATCTCTTTATAACCTCTATAACAGTTAGCCTTCGTCAGACACGTGACCATACGCCCTAATATCGTCACCTATTCTTTTCTTCTTCTAGGGTGATAAAAATCATACTAACAGAGAGCCCTGATTTTTTTTATTTACAAAAAAATAAGAAACTTGACGAATTTTGTTTCTCAAACCACGTATAGTGGGAACCATTTTACCGTGCGCTTGACCTTGAGAGATCGCGATAGGGGGGTAGCCAGAGGGCTGGGTTGAGTCAGTATAAATACTTTCCTACAAACATTGTAAGGACTGTCATAACAAAGAGTTGTATGAGCTGGTCGATTTTAGATATATTAGCTTCGGTATTAAATAACGAACTATCTTGAAATAAGTGTATACGTATCAAATGCAGAGGCTGTTGATGTAGAAAATAGTCTGAATATGTAACATGTTTTCAGAAGTGGTAGTACACGAGAAGTCTTGTGTGATCTCTCGAGGCCGTGTGAACGGCTATGTGACCCGCACTATACTCTTTAACTCTGTCTTAAATGTAACTTGTATCAACAAACCCTATAAAAATAATTTACATTTCAGTTACGCCAATAGTCATATAAGATATTTTAAAGCATATTATACTCAAGTTACAATTAAACATCCCTCAAATTATTTTGTGTACCGCTGAGGATGACAGCATGGTTGTTGAAACGACAGAAAAAAATTTTAAGTTATTTATTCTTATAATTTTCTTTTGACATTTTTCACCAAAAGTCATATTATATATATATATATATATATATATATATATATATATATATATATATATATATATATATATATATATATATATATATATATATATTAATATATATAATAATATATATATTATCTGAAGTAAGAGGACATTTATAATTTTAGAATAAGAAAATGAATTGGCAAAGTTTACTGCGAAACGGAAGATGAGAATTACTCATAACACATAAAACGATGCCTGATGTTCGAAGACGTCAGCGGAGAAGCGCGCAGTTAGGAAAGAATGCGCCGCTTACAGACGGGCTCGCTCAAGTCGGCGGTTACCTTGCAACCTTCATCGTCATCTAATGAAGGCAAATGATTGATGATCACTTAATCATATAACATTAAGCAAATATAAAGAGGAGAACCTTCATGTGTCCTCCATTTGCCGAGTGAACGTTCAGTTATAAAAAAACGAATGTGTGACAGAAAATATTTGAGAGAACACAGTTACTTATGCGTGAGAGAATTGGACAACAATAAAGTGTGTTTTATAATAATTTGTATAAAAATCACAAGTTATTTTCGTGAATAGGGTTGTGTCTTGAATAGGTTATAAATAATGTTCATACTTACACGCAGTAAATGTAATATAGGAGGCCGAAAGTAGCCTACTTAATATTAAGTATTTCAATCAATCCATATGATTTTATAATCAGACGAAAATACTGTTTCTATAATAACAGTTAGAGCACAGCACTGTTCTGTTCTTTTGGTCCTGTACTACAGCATAACCATTTTGTCAATTACAATTACATTACGACCATTTAGCCTATACTCACTTTATCTATTATGTATTTAAAATCTATTCCAGTAGCGTATTACTTTAAAAAATGTTTTCACTTTTCTGCCGGAATGTATCTATTAGCTACGGCAGAACCAACAACGGACGCAACAGTAAAGGTTAGTTGGAGCCTTTTCCCTTTAATGAAGAAAAACTTTCCGTTTCTTTTTAATGAACATAAATTTACTTGTTTAGTAATATAGTTTACACAAAAATGTGCTTTAAGCAGAATTTCAAACGCGATAAACAACTGTTTTATACAGACCGACTACTGGATTCGTCTTGCGGCCGTAAAAACCGCTAGTTACGCCTAATAAACGGGACCGTCTTGGCCGAGTTTCACTTTTAATACTATCCAAAACTGAGATTTTATTAGATGTTTTTAAATTTGGCAAAATACAAAATTGAAACGAATATATTTGACTATGAAAAAAATACCAAATATTAGATTACCATTGTCAGATGCAAAGGCACAAAGTTTGAAATATAAGGCTGCATTTAAAACACAGAGCCTTGTTCAATACATATAGTGGACAGGTTAAGATATGCTTGTAATAAATAAAATACAATTTACTAACATGAACTAATTAACTGAGGCATGGTGGAAATATGCAGTCCACCTGTATGCTGCAACGCTATAACGTTTACCAGAATTACTTCACTTGTCGAGAGGTTAGCTTACGCTACGAAACTTTTTGCTTTTCTTAATAACAAAATCTATGCTAACTTTATAGGTATATTTTAATGTACTATAAAAGTGTCCTGTTTTGTAAAAGAATTTGAATTTATAAAGTGTGTGTGTGTGTGTTGTGTGTGTGTGTGTGTGTGTGTGTGTGTGTGTGTGTGTGTGTGTGTGTGTGTGTGTGTGTGTGTGTGTGTGTGTGTGTGTGTGTGTGTGTGTGTGTGTGTGTGTGTGTGTGTGTGTGTATGATGAATTAAGGCTTTTTGTCTTTTTTTTCAAAACTATTTTTCTAGGGCTTGAGCATTAAGTCAATTTTATTTATTCCTTCTTAAAATAAATTTTGACATCCCCAAAAATATTTTTTTGCAATGCTAGTGACGCTTGATTAATCGATAACTCCCCAGAGATCTTTAGTGACAAAGTTAAAGTAAATTTTTCCGGGATCTCTCGGGGTATCACGACTCAGGTGGCAAGGGTCGCTTATGACTACCGTAGATCATTGTGAAGTGGTTACCAACATGAGGGAAGAAGGCATTTGTTTGGTTTATGAGAGGTTGTGACTAGCTTACCGCAACACATCCCGCACATGCCTTGCAGGTACGTTATTGCCAAGGTGGACAGGTAGCTGCCGTGGTGTATCTGCTTGTAGACGCCGAACGTCACTGTGTACGTGATGCCTACGTTAAACGCCAACAGCACAAGCACGATGATAACGTGCGCTACCAGGAATTCCGGCCACAGTAAGCCTGTAACCGAAATAATTTCACACTTTAAACATGCTTTAAAGGGTTCTTTTATTTAACAACAGACCAGAATATTAAATACACTTTAGCAAATAATATAATAGCTATTTATGACTATAATAGAATATAAATATCTATAAAATTTTGATGAGTAGCTATATAATTAATGATTTAATAGGTCTCCATATTTTTTTCATTTTAGTCTACGTAACTGTTAGAGTAATTTAAATGTAAATGGAATTTTAGTAATAATTTAATGATAAACTTTGTTTCAATCAGAGGTAGGTGTGAAACTAATATATTAACATTTTAATCATTTCCATTTATTCAGGTGTGATACTTATACAGCATTTTAAAAGCATTTGCTGCAAATATTCTTTATCAAAATGTAGTATTTATAGAACATAGTGATAATCGTGGCCGTACATTATATATATACTACACTTTCAACCATCCTCAACAAGGCGCAGTATAGGCAATTTGACATACTGTGTAAACTAAACTGTGAACTGTTTACCGGTGATGAAAGAAGAGAATGTAAGTATATTAAGTATATATAAATACTCGTACATCGTCATGTCAAGACTCTTGCTATGTCTCGGTATTTTGTCTTTGCATATTGTTGTGTTTTCACTGTTCGGCAGTTTCTTTTGAAATCGCACACGAGATACTGTCTTTATTGTTCTAATATATCGTTAAATATCATAAAATACAATCTTCTGTGTTTCAGTAATTGAGTTACATGTTTAATATAACCCAGTGCTGTTTTGTCTGGTACGAGATAAACCTGTGCTGTGCAGTAATATTTACTGTAAGTAAATGTTAAAAAAGAGAGAAACGCTACGATAACTAATTGTTTTTTTTTTTAATGAAATTGGATTTTGATGCAATTGAATTATTTTTGTCTTTTGATTCGTAGCATGATTCAGAATAATCTATTTTTGTGTCGTCTCTTACGGCAGCGGTAATAAAAAAATGAAACACAATGGTTGTGAATTGTAAAATTGTGCTCACCTTGTATATGTGAAAGCACTTTGAACTAAATTTCACCAGTTTCTGTTTTCACCATGCTATTTGCAAGGAACATAATAACACTTTGAAGTGTAATAGGGACAAAAGCTTTGTATTGTTTCACCAACCTGCCACTAGACTGCGCTCCAATACGCCAGTCACCTTCTCCACAAGTACAGTTGCCATGGAATACAAACACGCGAACGTAAATGGAAACCTGCAGAAAGTAACAAATTAGTACGATGTATTTTATTTAGGAGCAAGTCTTTTTAATGGAAGAATAGTAAGGATACAGCCAATTAAAACCCTTGAAAGTAGGGCCACACTGAAATAAGGGGGGCTGCAAAATGGAAAGAAAGATTGTCAGGACAAAAAAGTAGTGTAAATGGTGAGTATGTATTGATAGGATTGTAGGGGATGGAAGTATTTAAACTGGAAGCACCAAGGATCAATCTGAGCAACAGGAAACATTTCTCAGACCTGATGAAAACATTCGCTAAAAGTAGAAATTTGAATTAATGGATAGGAACAATATAAATACGGTTATTATAAATTTGCGAATTATTATAGAATTGTAAATAAACATTTTGAACTACAAAAACTCCTTTATGAACTACAAACTATTTACTAATTACGTATCAGTAAGCAACGATTTCAAGCTTCAAATAGCTCCAAATACTTTGCAATTGCTGTAATTATTAACGATTGAATAACATCTTATAATGAGTTTTAAATTACGTACAAACAAAATACTTAAGGTATAAGCTGTTTTAGTATCATGAAACAAACCACAACATTTCTTATTATTTCGTTTTAATAGGTTACCTTTAGACTTCTAATTGTCACGTTCTTTTGATGTCTCCCTATTACATTGACTTCCTACCATTAAGTTCATACCTTTAAGTATTGTAATTTTTTAAACAAACATTTTCAGCTTAGTTTAATTTCTGTTAAGGAACCCACGCTTTAGAGTGAGTCACATAAAATTATTGGCGTTAATGATAAATTTAGCAAGGTAAAAGTCCTGTAATAATTTTAGGTTTTTACATTTGAATTTGGTGGGACAATTTATTAATAATTAATTGAAAAAGCTAATAAACAATTCTTATCATTATAAATAAGTTAGACCCTATTCAAACTCATTCTTAAACTCCTAAAAGAATATTTAAAAAAGTTTTTATCTCAACATATGCACAGAAAATTAGGAATTATTGTTTATAAACAAATTTAAAGCCCGAGTAATAAATATTTCAGGAAAAGGTATTGATTTATAATTTTTACTGGATCAGATAATACTGTTTGAGCTATAATTCTGTCACTCCTGTACCGCAACCTCTTCCTTAATCCTGATCCCTAAATCAACAAAAGACACAATATTTTCTAATATTCCAGATAGATAATAACCATGTCAAGGATGCAAATCAATTACACGCGACCTTTGATACTGTAATTTCCCAGAATATGAAGAAATATATATATATATATATATATATATATATATATATATATATATATATATATATAAATATTATGTTTTCTTAACAATAATTTATATCCTATTTAAATGTTATATCGACATTCAAACCATCATCGCCTATCCTTTTATATATTTGCAAATACACAAAAGTAATTGTTATTCTAGCGACAGAAATCTAAAGAGGTTTAATGACTCCTTGGTTTTATCTTCCTCTACATAAATTTAACTAAGAAAATAATTTATTTAAGGTTTTTATCAACTCTTGATGCTCCATTAAATTCAATCAACTTTCAAGTTTTTTGAATTATAACTTCTTATATCACAGTAAATACACAAAAGTCTGCATGGGAACGAAGTAGTAGGGTATGACGTCATCATTTACGAAATCAATCGATTTTATCCCGTTAATGATAAGCTGTTTCGGTTTCCCTGAAACTAAGCGTCGTTTAGCTTTTATGTTTAAATAATTTTCAGATGCTGTTTCTTTCCTATTCAAGTGTTTCATATATTTGATGGAATAATGTGATAACGTAGGGTTTCGTACAACAGCGGTTTCTATTAGAAATAAATGATCTACTTACGAGCTGACTCAGGGAGTTCACTCCTTTCAAAACGAGTAAGCGACTAGACTGAAAAAACCAACTCATTCGTTGGACCTCAGGCAACAATAGTCTCTCTAGCTCTGCTTCCCTCGCCACATCACCACTCCCTAACTCCCTAGCAATCACTGATCACAACTCCTGAAGCATTTTGAAATTTGGAAAGAGAGTGAGAAGTGTATTAATTTTATTCTTCATTCGCGCCCCTAGTGTTGCGTTGTGGAGTTACTACTACTTCTCGCTAGTAATTATTAAATTCCATAACATTTGTAAATAACAATATGTAAACCATCATATCCTTACGATTTCCCAAAGATAACATTTTTCAATGTCTGTTATACCTTACATATTATTTTTTTGAGAAACATTTGCTAAAAATAATAATTACTTTTTTAATAAAAGTAAAAATGTGTCAGTCAAAATAGTAAACATTTATTATACATCACAAATGGTTTAAACAATGTTAACACTATTTAAATTCGACTTCTAATATTTTTTTAAATAGAATAATTAATCCTAATAGTATATATGATTTATTTTGTTACTTTTATAACTAGAATTTAGTCTGTCCAATTTGTTCAAAATTGTAATCTACATTAAATAAAACATATTGTAAGTAACAATTTTGTAGAATTTTCCTTTTACTTCATTAATAAATTAAGGAACGAGAAAAACTAAGGCAAAGAAAAATAGTTGTCCAAATACATCTTCGCCCCCCCCCCCTCCTCCTATGGGTTGCATAACTTTGACGTTGGTTGAGAGGCTTAATCCGCGCAGGGGGGCGGATAGGGCAGAGCTGTATGTATGTGTCTCCCTATAAACGGGAGGCCCAGGCAAATGGGTAAGTTCATGTAGGCGTAGCACTTGAAAGGTTGTTATATGCCCGGCTCTCGCCCCGACCTTCCCTTGACGGGCGGTAACCAAGAAGCACTTCCCATCCAGGTTGGTGGTCTAAATGGGTACTTACAACTCCGATCTGAAAGTGTTATGCGCTCCGGGCCGGTGTAGATTCGTGGCCCTCATGGTAAAGAGGGTCTTTAAAGGCGCCACCCCTGAGTATTTAAGTAGCCGTAAGCGGCGCTCTGCGGCTGCGGACATTTCTTCCCTAGATGCTCGTGTTAATAAACATGGAACAATAAACAAATATAAACACATTAACTGGTCAGGGCTTAGAACCTACCTACAGATTTGTCCCAACGGATGTGGCTTCAGCTCCTATGGAGGCAGATGGAAAAACGGTTGCAAAGGCAAAAGGGGGAATGAGTGGGGCAAAAGGGAAAGAGCATTCTGGCTTGCCTTCAATGAGGAAGAAAAGACGCCGGAGGTGGAGGGCAGAGAATCATTACCACCTCCTCTGATGTTTCTCTGGGGAAACATCAGACGAGGAAGTGGAAGGGGTTGGCGGAGCCTGGGACTAAACCCCGCCCTGTCATCCCGGAAGTTAGGGATTGGTGGCACTCTAATACGCAGCAGGAAGAGAGGAAAAGGATGGAAAGGATTACTTCTGATAATACTCCTAAGTAAAGTACTCCGGAGGCAAAAAGGAATAGAGCAGGGTTCTAGCCCTGTTGGGTCGGGATGGATGATTTTCTTTTCGGTCTTCACCAACTTACCGAGGGTACTAGTGACCTTTGGGGATGGTGTAGGCGTGAGGCTGGAGATGGTGGGGTTCGACCATCTCTAGGGCGCTGTCATGAGCCGGATTTTGAACATTCCTAGTGGAGGTATTGTTCCACGGTCCAAGGGCACGTACTTAAGAGATGGAATCGCAGCGTTCATTTGAGCTGAGAAAGGATCGGCAAAACGGTAGCGATAAATTGTACCGTCCCAACTTCAGTTAAGCCAGACGATGGGGTTCAGGCAAGGCTAGTCCTGGCTGATATGATCAAGAGGGTGAAAGCCTCTTTGCGACGGTGCTGGTACTACCAACAAAAAGGGAGGCCACTCAGTTGTTCAAGCGCATGGGGATACAGAGCGCGGAACTTGACACTTCAAAGTGGAAGATCCCACAGTAAATTGAGCGGACCTTCAATCCTCCTCTGTCTAGGATTGGATGAGGCATCAGCCAGGCTTCTCAAGGCAAGACAGGGCAAAGCCTTCTTGGGAACTGGTGAGGGCACGTTTAGGTGGACCTCTAAGGACCTGGAAGAGACGAGTGAGAGGGAGAATCAGGAGAATAACAATTGGATATGGGTGATCCCCTCGAACAATGATCCTTCAGATTAACTTACGCCACAGTAAAAGCGCCTCGTTGATCCTAACCAGGGACTTAAATGTGAGCCCACATTACCAGTGCTTGCACTGGTGCAAGAACCGTGGCTGGTCGGGAACTGTATAAGGAATTTGGCCGCGGCCGGGTGCACTTACGCAAGTGGGGAACATGAGGGGCAAAGGTCGTGCGTGATAATCAGGGGACTAGAAGCCATTTTGATTCAAGATTTCTCAACCAGAGAAGATTAGAATTCGAGGCAAGAGCAAGAAAAGTCGGAGCAGGCAGTTCATCGAGGCCTCCACTTACTGCGACCACAATTACGTAAGTTAGTTAGGTACTGCAGGGAGAGGAATCTTGGTGGGATGTAAGGCTAATGCTCACAATGAGGTGTGGGGCAGCACAGACACCAATGAGCGTGGGAAGTAGCTCCTATTTATTCTAATTCCAACAACATTTCACCAACTTGTTTGTGGCTTTTATCAAGTTTGAAACTGTTTTGTTAAAAAACCCAACAAATAAAGTCCTTAAATACAGAAATCAAATACCCAGTGTCAAAAGGTAAAATGGCGTACCTTCTACACTTCCTGTCAGTATGTTCTAATATGTAACACATGTGAGTAAAGGTAGGAGGATTTCACCTTCTGCCATTAGACATTTCATTGTAAAATGTAGGTAATGTAACAACTTCGTTACGAAACTTCGATACTTTGTTAGTTCGATACTTGCACGCCTGTTTTACTATTATTCCCTTACATATCTATGCTCGTCAATGACTTGAAAAGCGACCTTGAATCTTTGGAGTGTTTATTATTACAGCATCTTGAAAACTTATAGAAAATGTCTGCATCTCGGTAGCCTTGTATAACTCTCGAACTTGAAAAATGTCTTGATTGATTCAAATTCGAGCTAATCTTGTTAGGTCTGTATACTGTAGTGTGCATTTTAAACAATATCACACTATTCTAATCACAAAGTTCTTAACTTCAGCTTAAAGTCTTCATTGTAGCTTCATGAAGCATTAAATCTTCATTATTTTACATATTCACTGCCTCGTGTAATAACAATATATTTTCTACAAACAATCAAGGTATTTCAATTTTAAAATTACACCCAAATCATATCCTTAAAATACGTAACGTTTTTAAAATAAGTTATAAATCATCAAATGCCACTGTTGTACAAGTGAAGGGATTTTAATATTAATTTTTTCTTACATTAAAAATTTGAATTTTCCTTTTAATTTTCACAAAGAAAATGCAAAAAATAAAATGCAATATTGGAAAAAATGTTTTCATAAAATAATTACTTATTGGGATGGGAGAAACCGGTCATTTTACGCTAAGAAAGCAGCGCATGCGGTATAACAAAGTTTGTTATGACAGATTTTATTTCTGATTCAAGTGAAACTTTAAAATAAATTTTACTTGCCGATTATATGCATTCATTACTCTTTGATTATACTCACAAAATAATCAGTCCTGGGAAGACATAAGTAGTAAACTCAATGTCGTTGCTTCCGAAAACCGGGTCATTGAACTGGAAACAATGAAAGTGTCGATTAGTTCTGAATGCATACAGCAAAATGTATATGATTTATAGATCTTTTCGTTGGCTAACAGTACCAACATCATCAGGAATATTAAACAATTCTTAATAAACAGTTTTTAAACAATTGTTTAATATTCCTGATTATGTTGGTACTGTTAGCCAACGAAAAGCTTTGAATTGTAAATTCAATTATAATTCTTGTATTTGTATTTTGACTTAGTTCTTTATATATATATATATATATATATATATATATATATATATATATATATATATATATATATATATATAGGCTAATGACAGTTCACAATTTTGCTTTTTTAAACACTCAAAGTTTCGAATTTCTTTTCGATACAGACTGTTTTATTGTGATAGAAAAAAAGTTTGACTTGTAAATGGATATTTATTAAGAGTTTCGTAATTTGTTGATTTTTATTATGTTTTATATAATGTTATGTATTTTATAAATTGTAAGTTATGTTTTATAATTAAACAATTAAAACTGAACTCTTGAAAAGGAATTTCGGAAAGAAATTAGAAACGTTGAGTGTTTAAAAAAGCAAAATTGTCTGTGATTTGTCATTAGCTTACATAAAAAAATTAATAGTTATTAACAGACATTAAATAAAAATATTGGTGATATATATATATATATATATATATATATATATATATATATATATATATATATATATATATATATATATATATAGTATATAAGAGAATAAATCTTACTTGGTCTTGGTCACTGGACAAACAGGTCTAGACCAAATTTTGTCTGGGCATTTAGACTTAAACCTTAAAAATGCACAAAGTATTATAAAAAAACCTTAGGAATCCACAAAGTATAAAAACCGATTAATAATTTCATGAAGAAGAGTTCAATGTTATAAAGGTATTGAGCAGACGGTATCTAGACATATCATTCGCAATTAGTCGGCTGTGGGGAATGCATTGGATATCACTCCAGCTGTACGCCAATGAATCAGTATCAGCTGTGAGAAGTACCCAAAGTATCAACTTTTTAAAATCGTTAAAATAAACTTTGTGGTTAATTGACGTTTAAAAAAATATTAAACTAATAAAAATACTGACAAAAATGAATATTTCAATTAAGTAATTGGAGAAAATCATTCATTTGTATGGCAATTAGATGCAGCTCCTGTTGTTTTATTTTCGGTCGCTTTGGGAAAAGTCATAGCATTGTTGGTTTTCTAGTGCTTTCCTTCAGAGTTCTGATGTTTTATCACTCAAACATGATGTTATTATTGTTACAGTTGTATTACTGTTAGTTTCGTGAGAAAGTTTAATTTTACCTTGAGCGGCGGATGCGAGTTCCATGCAGGTAATCCGCAGTCTAGGAACCATTCGTCCAATACTTCGTAGTAACCATCTCGTATGTGTTTCTTTATGTGACCACCGATTATTGAGTCTGGAATGCCAAGAAAAATAAGGTTACACGTTGTGAATTATTCGTGTGGTTCAATTTATGATAACTGAGTTAGTTAAATTACTGTTTCAATTAAAACAGTGAAAAAATAATACATTTGTAGAATAAAATTGATTTATTTTGAAATGACACTTATTTGGAAAAGTTTTACCAAAAATTAAATAATTAGTACATTCCTTTGGTGATAACGCGGCATACATAACAATTATCTGGAATACAATCCGTGTAATTTGTTACCGTCTACTTACAATAACGTTTGTGACTACATACAATGCGGTTTGTCATACTGACCTTCCTAAAAACATGTAAAAATCTTGCTCGTTAATTCTTTAAAGTTTCACTAAATCGAGAAACGCTAATAATATGAACAGACTTGAGATATAAAAACCATTGTTCTGAGCATAATTGTTAGTTTACAGGGTTAATGTAACAAATAATCTACAATGTGAGATATAAGTAGCTGATTTCTCTCATCTGTTTAGGCGTTTAAGAGAGTATCGACAATTTTCCTGCCTAGTCTCTTAACATAATTTGTGTTATATTTAAGCTTGTTCGTTACTCTTCTTTATACACTTTTAATCCGCTTTTCCCTAAGGTTGAAACCATATCTTCCATGCTCAGGCGATTTCCCCCATTCCCTATTCCAGACACTGTGCGTTTTACTTAGCCCTACATTATGCTATCACTGTTCCTTATCTTTTTTTCAATTCCTTCTGTTCAGACTCTTATATATATATATATATATATATATATATATATATATATATATATATATATATATAATCTTGTTCATATTTTCAGTCATTAATAAAATACGTTTTATTCATTCACTCAAGTTCATATACATTTTTTGAAACTCAAGCTGGATGGCAATCGATGTTAATACTGTTTTTCAAATATTAATTCATTCAATATACTTAATGAATTATTTTTAGTTTTATATGGGAGAAAACCTTTTCACAAAAGGGGCAAAGTATGTAATATAGTTATTTCTTCCCAACTGACTTAAAATACGTGCTAACATATGATTTCATAAAACAGCTGATTTTATGTAGTAGATTAACTGGTAGAACAATTGTTTTAACGCTTAGGTCATTTTACTTTAGTTGTAGTTATTTAATAAAAAATTAGTAATAAAATTTATCTTTGTTGACATAAGTAAGAATGTTATATTATTTAGTTTTTACTATTGTTTCCGAATGAAACAGGAGAAGGGACAAAGCACGACAATAAAAAGAGGTCAGAGTCAAGTCTTAGAGTTTAGAATCCCATAGTGGAATTTCTCCAAACAAAACGCAGTAATTGTAATGCATTAATTTATATATATAGTAGCACTTACTTATATTTGTTGAGGACGGCCGTTCGGGAGATGTGTCCCATTGTCAACTCATGTTGAAAACTAGTAGCTCACGAGAAGATGGAATCAACAAATATGATCTACATTAATTTATGTTTAATAAAATATTTTAATGTTTTCAGACGGTGTATATAACGTACATATGTACTCATATTGTAGCAAATAGAATATCAAAGTACTTGCACACAGTTGTAATTTTGGCAAAATATTGGTAAAATGTGTTTATTGTCCAGGTCGCACTTTTGTTAACGTTCTATACGAATGTAGTGTTACGAACTTTTGTAACGCTGTCAAAGAAATCGTAATTCGAAGTGATGAATTTTGGGTGCAATATGTTAAAATTTCCGATTTGATGAAGTCGAAGAGTAAATGAATTTTTTGTAACTTGTTTACTCCAGTAATATGTTACAGTGTGAATATTGTCGGACATTTTTCGATTTATGATCAAATATTAAGTTTTGCAAGTTATTGCCAATCATATTTTTTTAAGAAGCAAATTTATAACCACTTGTTCCCAAACAGCTATTCTATTCAAATTGAGAAAAACATTTTTTTTTTTTTATCTACAGACAGAAGTCCTGGTCCTGCTACAACGGTAGGTGATCTGATATTCCGACGTAAGTAAAAGCTCAAATTGTTTGCAAAACCATTTCCTTAGAGACTTTTCTTAAGTATTTCTCTAAAGGTTTCGCATTTGCAAGCGAGTGTTCGAAGGCATAAGTTTGCCGAAAGTTAGTTTTGTTGTATTGACGTACTGTACATCCCAAATATTTCTGTGTTCAGCTTGTCAACATCGATTTTCATGTCAACGCCTTGTACAGTGAAGTATACACGTGGCTGGCAACTTGATGGACATGTCAGAGTAGTTGCATTATTTCATTGCAGGCAAAAATTAATATTTACTAACGACAATAACCTATCGTTAAACCACCACCTTTCTTTTCTTTTTTTTATGTTCATATACGTGACTTAAAAATATATTCAAAAAAAGGGAAAAAATATTTAAAAAGACGTAAACCCTAAATTGGAGTTATTATTATATTTTTAAATTCCAATCAAACCTACGCTACCTAACCTATACACTTATAACTAAATACAAAGAATGTTTCTCTAAAGTAAAACTCTATTTTAAATAACATAATAGGCCTAACATAAAACTTGATAACGGCAGGTCGAAACTTGATTTTATATATTTTGCGTGTGTTGGAAGTTATGTTAATTGTCTTTTCAAATTTTTAAAGTAATAACTTCTTTAAGCGCGGTGAACAAATCATAAGATTAAATCATTGCTTTTGCGTCACGCTATTTCTGCAACGCATACCCTGCAGCATATGTTTTTACATCAGGCTACGCTATGAGTTACCTAAAAGTGAACTAAATGATACCATAGGATTTCATGCAGCAGCTGAATTTGTGTTATAGGTTATGCTGTACAACAGCCGTTTTATACGTAGATTATTATTAAATAGTTTTAATTAGTTAGGCCTAATAAATATATTTTTTATTTAAAATTTTATAAATCTCTTTAGAAATAATTCAATATAACGATATAATTGCTACGTATATTTAATCCAATTTTTTAAAGAAAAAACGTTTAAGCCCGTCTTATACTTTTTAAAGAACTGATTTGAATTGAATTTCTTTACAATATTTGTTTTCACTCAACATCTAATAAATGCTTTTGAAGTGATTTCTATAGCCTACGCACATTAGCCTACAGCTTATATTTCCGTCGGATTACTCAATGAGTCACCTTAAACTAAGTGTCAACATAAGATTTCAGGTAACAACTAAAACCAGTGTTATAGGTTATGTTGTAAAACAGACGTTTTGATCAGTAATTTTATATATATATATATATATATATATATATATATATATATATATATATATATATATATATATATATATTAAAAACAACACAGGTTATTCAAATACAAGAATATTCAATACAATATTCTTGTATTTGAATAACCTGTGTTGTTTTTAAATTATTAAACAAGAAAACGTATTTTATATTTATATATATATATATATATATATATATATATATATATATATACATATATATATATATATATATATATATATATATGTATATGTATATAATAAAATAAAAATATTTCAAAAACAAGAATACTTTTAATGAAAATATTTATTCAAAGCTTTTCGCCGATAAAATAGTACCAGCATCTTCAGGAAAAGAATTATTTTGCTGAAGATGCTGGTACTATTTTATCGGCGAACAGCTTTGAATAAATATATTCATTAAAAGTATTCTTGTTTTTGAATTATTTTTAATTTATTAACTATATTACAAGAAAACATATCACCATATTTAATATATATATATATATATATATATATATATATATGTGTGTGTGTGTGTGTGTGTGTGTGGGTGGGTGTCTGTGTGTGTGTGTTTATTTTAATTTTTATAAAAATATATTTCAATGTAACCGTAGTAATAAATTATGTATTTTTAATCCAATTTTTGAAAAAAAAATTTTTAGGCCGTCTTCGGCTGAATTTATATTTATACATATGATAAATGGTTTTGTTACCCACTTTTTTTAATTATTAACTACAATAAATAATAGTCTTTATTAAATACATTTCTCAAATAAAGATATACAAAATTGAAAAAAATGTATAAATTCATACTTTCGGTAATTTTCTTCGACAATTTTGCGATACTATTGGCTTCATTTTGTTATCACTTCTGTCGAGACTCCCACGAGTGCCAGAACGAGATTTTTTTGCTACCCACATTTTATTGTTACAACAATAAATATCAGTCTTTATTAAATACATTCTTCAAATAAAGATATACAAATTGAATGAAAAATGTATAAACCATATTTTTGGAGATTTTCGTTAAATATTTTGCGAAACTGCTACCTCTTTTATCTCACTTTTGTCTGGACTTCCTCGAGTGCTGGAACCAATTTTTTGTTTTAAATTTTTGGGTTGTCAGTACGAGGTTTTATTATTTTCCCTGTTCATAACATGTTTCTACACCGGCAGGTAATAATTTTTGTGTGTGCAAAATCAATGACGTCTGGTTAGCAAAAAGTATAACCCTAATGTTACTTACCTAAGTTAACTTTTAATTTTTTAAACCAAATCTATCAAAACTAGATTATTTGTAATTATATTTAATACAGTTTTAAAGTACAGTAATATGATATAACATTTTGTGGCAATTTAATAACAATTTATTCATACAGGAGTAGCATATGTTTCCGAAGTGAGATTATCTTTTATGTTCGAATATTTAACGAAACATTTAAGAACTATTTATGGTTTCCAAGTTTTTAAATATTTTTTTTAGAATCTGTTTTCAATTAACATATATGAATAGTAAAATATTGAAGGTGATGAACTACTAATAGTAGCCTAAATCTTACTTACTGCCATTTTAAGGAACAAAAACACACTATTAGAGAACATAATTAATTTTTTTATCTATTAGTTATTCTTTGCTTGTCTACACCTCTTGAGATGGAACAGTGAAATGTTCTTTAAGGATATAAATGTGTGTTTATACGTTGAGGAGATGAAGCTGTATAAGTCATCATTTTATACTTTGTTTCTATCATAATCTAGATAAGTATTTGGGTTTGGTGATCTGCTTTTTTCAGCAAATACACCTCTGCATGGGTCCTTTAACCATCATCAGATAGAGGAAACACCTCAGCTACAAATGGAATAATCTGATGTAATAAATGTATTGTCAGTAACAGAACAATTAATTTTATAAAGTAAACGCTTGAACTACATCAGAACTATCTACTTCAATACTGCTTAGGGATCGCTTGAACTGTATCAGAACTATCTGCATCAGTGCTAGGTAGGGATCGCTTGAACTGCATCAGAATTGTCTGGATCAGTACTGCGTAAAGATCACTTGAACTGCATCAGAACTATCTGCATCAGTACTACGTAGTAATCGCTTGAACTTCATCAGAGCTATCTGCATCAGTACTACGTAGTGGTTGCTTGAACTGCATCAGAACTATCTGCATCCGTCGGCGTAGGGATCGCTTGAACTGCATCAGTACTATCTGCATCAGTACTACGTAGTAATCGCTTAAACTGTATCTGAACTATATGCATCAGTACTGCCTGGTGATGGCTTGAACTGCATTAGAACTATCTGCATCAGTACTGGGTAGGGATCGCTTGAACTGCATCAGAATTGTCTGCATCAGTACTGCGTAAAGATCACTTGAACTGCATCAAAACTATCTGCATCAGTGCTGGGGAGGGATCGCTTGAACTGCATCAGAATTGTCTGCATCAGTACTGCGTAAATATCACTTGAACTGAATCAGAACTATCTGCATCAGTACTAAGTAGTAATCGCTTGAACTTCATCAGAGCTATATGCATCAGTACTACGTAGTGGTCGCTTGAACTGCATCAGAATTATCTGCATCCGTCTGCGTAGGGATCGCTTGAACTGCATCAGAACTATCTGCATCAGTACTGCCTGGTGATGGCTTGAACTGCATTAGAACTATCTGCATCAGTACTACGTAGTGGTCGCTTGAACTGTATTAGAGCTATCTGCATCAGTACTGCGTATGGATCGCTTGAACTGCCTAGGAACTATCTACATCAGTACTGCGTAGTAATCGTTTGTCCTGTATCAGAACTATCTGCATCGGTACTGTGTAGTAAACGCTTAAAATGTATTAAAACTGGGAAAGTTATACAGCTTCCGAATGAATAAACGAATGTGTATTTCTTATTTCAGAGTTTTGCTTTTCATTAGTGCATGATATTTTTGGACCATGGTCCGGTCCCGAGGGAGTATATTGTATTCGTCTCTTATTAATATGTGACATGAAGGATCTACCTGTGAGAAAGTGACGCTGTATAGCGATCTAGTTCATCAGATCCTTTGAATATAATTGTTGTATGAGCCTACAGATGGTTTACACGTGCCAGACACACACACACACACACACTAATGTGTGTCCTAGTTGTACATTAATTCTATATATATTTTCAACCATTTCATATCCTTCATATGTAATTATAGTTGTCAACTATTGACTAAAAACAAAACTTTAGTTACTACAATTATTACAAAGAAAGTGTTGTAAAAATACTTTTCGGATGGAGCTAAGAAAAGAACAATGATTTTAGTGACGGTAAAGTTGGATGTAACACAGTGCAAAGAATGTTCTTACACTAAAAAGAAACAAGGCACTCTCTCACAGAAAGATGGTTTAGGGAGGTTTTTTAAAATAAACGAACGAAATAAAGAATCTCGTGTTAATATATAGTTATATGATAATATCCTACTTGACATGTCCATTGTTATGTTGAAGAAGCACCTCTCTAGTAAAGCGTTATCTTTCTGTAACAGCTTCTCTGATACCTTTAAAAGTGATGATGACAGGTTGCGGGGAAAACTGATCACAGCCCACACATCGTTGTGTGCTACTGCAGCTACGCCCGACTTTTCGCTGTCAAACTCCGTCTAAAATCAAATAAAATAATCATTGGTTAAGTTGTCAAACACGAAAGTTAATTGTTAAAGCTATGCTGAAGATAAATACAAATTGAATTCTTAAAGAAAACTTATTATCTTTTATTAATGGTGGGGTAGCTATCGATTCATTTTCATAAAGATAATAATGTATATAATTATACTTTATTTAAATTTAACCTAAAGGGGTGCCTTCGGAGATAATGGTCGTTTGGACCTTTTCTGGCATGTTATGGATCCAATGGAGACAGACAACAGCTACCATAAACAGAGCTCCCTATTAAATCGTACTACTGGTTCAGCCAAACAAACTAAGGGAGAAAACTAAAGTTATCTATAAGCATTTATGACATCAAAGCGCCTTATGAATCTGAATTGCCCCCACTAACCTATAACTATGTGTAGGATATTTATAGTTGGGTTTTGGTTGTTTTTTGAAATTTATTGGTTATTAGTAAACTGATTTTGGAATAATTGTGGTTTATTTTTATTTATGTTCACAATACCTATTTAAAATAACAGTATTTAATACAATCCGTCTATTACTAAAAACTAATATACAAAAATTTATAACAAATAAACTTACATCTTTAAAATAAAACTAAACATTTTTAATGATTCAAATCACAAAAATCAGCAAATCCATTCCAGTTTTTGAACAATTTAGGTCTATAAATCTATGATACGGCGAGCTTGAGTCTTGTGTATTATGCAGGATGTAGCCAAAGTCAAAAATCGATAAGGTCCCACGCCCACGATTGGAATTATAGCAAGAGTTATAAGTTCGCCATTGCCATTTACCTGAACCGTATCTATTTTTACAATAAAGGTAGATATTTACTTTAACACATTAATTTACCGAGTTTGAAACAGCTGTTCACTTACTTGATCCAAAGTGCATATTAACCGATCCCAGAAAACGAAGCAATGTAAGGCAAATGCTGCCTTTTGATTGGTCTATAGCTACTGCCACTCCACCAACAACAACTGTCAAATTCGTAAAGAGATTATTTCGACCTCAGACATGCAAACCTCAAAATAAATTACATGGGCCTCAAATAAATGAAATGTTTATATTATTACCGTAAAGAATTGGAGCATTTAATTCTCGCCACAATATATGTACTTGTATGTAAACATCAAAAGTTTACGATTTGAACTATATCATTTGGTAGAGTTATTAATATTTAGCTGTTAGGATAGGTATTTTATAAATTACTTTGGTAATTAAGATCTTCAAACTTAGTAATTAAACAATAACTGCCATGCCTATAATAAAATGTGAAACATATAATATTTTTTTCATTAACAAATAACAAAATTACCACTTTTCTCTAAAATAAAAAAAACTTGACTCCACACCACCACAAAAAAATAAAATATATATACATACCTATATACAATATAATATACAGGTATAGGTAGCTAAAACTTTTTAAAAAATCCTCCACATTTATTAAAGATAAAAACTAGGTGGTTTTATATTTTGATTCAACCCAAAACCTGAAGTGCCAGGTTTCACAATGTTTCAACGATTTACAATGTTGAAAGTTGTTATTTGTTGAGTGGGAGGAGCTACAAACCAATTAAAAGGTAGTATTTGCCTTAACATTGCTTCGTCTTCTGGGATCAGTTAATATGCATCCAAAGGTAACAGCTGTTCTATTCAATGGCTATTTACCGAGCTTGAAACACCTGACCACTTAAATGAGCTATAAGTCTTTAATGACGAAATTTTAAAAAATCTTAAACCTAACATATTACAAAATCAAATCTTTTTACAAATCTCCATTATCAGTTAATCATTCAGTCAGCCATCTTCTTTTATGAATATAGACACAACTGCAAAGAAATCAATAAACCTATACTCTCTGCCTTTTCATTAAAAAATCCAATTCCAATCGTTATTTCGTTTCATCTCTATACAATTAGAAAACAAGCCTTTCCAAACACAGCCTGGTGTTGTTGGCGGTACAGACACGTAACGGTCATGTTAAATAAAAAGAACACGTTTACACGCTAACCAAGAACGTGACTCCAAGAAAGGTCTCGACGTAAATATGAGGAAGTATGGCCTTCTCCACGACTAACACTGGATTTAATCAATAAAGTAGACACAAGATAAAGTGACAGTGGCTTTAAACCCAGTGTTGAACTCTCAGATTCCTTGAAATGCCCGATAGATTAATAAGCTCAGAACGTAAAATGAACGTTAAATAAAAGAAATGTGACGAAGAAATACGAGTTTACTGGATTAGTGCTTATCCTTACATGCCCGTCGGAGTTGCATATTGTCACCAAAACTGTTAGGTGTATAACCGGAAAATATTTATATATAGACTCTAGAATAGCATAATCATACCGTACCGCACTTTAACCCACCACATATTCCTATATGGTGAAAACGTAAGGATCCTTTATTACGTTTGGAAAACATTTCGGTTTTTAAATAATAGAGGTTAACGTTATTTTGTTTTCTATTAGTTTCCATCAAAGGTTTTAAGCCATTTTGTTCACCATTAAAAAAGACTGGAAGAAGCCTTAACGTTTTTTTAAAGTCTTGTGTAAAAAAAACTGGAAAAAATTTATTTCAATAATTTGTTGTAATAAGCTGAAGTTTCAAAACTAAAATTGTAATAACTAAAATTTCTTAGTTTGAAAACAAACTTTTCTCAAGCCAGGCCCTAACACAGCCAGGAAAGAATATTTTCCAAGTTCTTTAAAACTTCACTTAATGGAATTTGAAATAGCAAATAATTCCTGTTACTAATTTCCATAAATGACATATAATGCTAACGTGGATATAGCGACATAATATATAAAAACTCAAAAGATCTACTGACTACATTAAGTAAAGTATATTACGCTAACTTTCCGTGTCCTCTAATCAGTAACATTGGGAAAAGGTCAGGCTGGTAAGGTTAGGTATGATTTTTAGACTTCATTGTACCTCACTTACCGAAAGTACATATTGGAAACGAGATTGATAAATGTTGAAGAATGTACAATTTTTAGTGAAATAGCAAACTTTAAATAGGGTAAGGCAAACTGTTTTATAAGTTAAACTAGACATTTTAAGTTCGCTAGAAACCATACAGAAGTATTTATCTGATTATCAATGGGAAATACCATTGTATTAAAATAAGTTGTAATGAGACTTTCAATGTTGTGTCAAAGAAGTTGTAATTAGATTAAAATATTGTGTTACATAAGTTGTAATAACTACTAGCACCGTGTGAAATTGTTTGTAATGAAACTTACAATATTGTGTAAAATAAGTTGCAATGAGACCTACAATATTGTGTTACACAAGTTGTAATAACTACTAGCACCGTGTGAAACGATTTGTAATGAGACTTACAATATTGTGTTACACAAGTTGTAATGTATGAAATGAGTTTTAACAAACAATAAGATAGTTGCAATATTTTAGAAAGGAGTTGTAATTAGACTTACAATATTGTACGATTTTAAGCGTAAGTTTTCCATTAAGCGGCACCCCAATGGTGCGTCGCAGCCTGATACTTGTTGCTGAGCGCAGGACCTGAAACCTTCCCCATGCACTGCCCCAATCCTCAGACCAAAAGGGTTTTTCCCTATGGTTTCGTATAGTAGTACAGAGTACATTATCGGTGCTATAAAGCACAGGTAGATGGTTACTCTGAAACAATAAGTATTTAGTTACATACAATAACCAACATCATTGAAATACATAATCTAAAAGAATAGTAAAAATTCCTTACAATTGTATAAAATACATCGAATCCTATCGTATTATTCAACAGAATGTCCCCTACTGTGTTCCAGAGTTCTTTTTCAGTAGGTTTTTCATTACATTTATCTTATTCGCCTCTCCTAACGCTTTCCATCCAATTCATCTTTCCCGAAAGCTCTGATGACGACTGTACTTTTACATTCCCAAATAAAGTTTTTTTTCAATTCCTAGTATTAGTTCAGACTTTCTCTCTCTCTCTCTCTCTCTCTCTCTTTATATATATATATATATATATATATATGAAGTTAATATATTACTATTGTAAGTAATTTTATCCACTATTAAGTGCAATGATTTTAATGGTGGATAAAATTACTTACAATAGTAATATATTAACTTCATAAAGTCAGTGCAACGGAAAAACAATGGACAACGTAAAATATCAAGAATATATATATATATATATATATATATATATATATATATATATAATTCAAATTTTCAATAGTTAATCAAATAGTTTTATTCTTTCAATAAAGTTTAATTACATTTTTTTAAACTTATAGTGGATGACTCTTGATGTTAATACAGTAGACTACTATCAAATATTAATTCATTAATTGAATATAATGAATTAATTTTATTTTTATGTAAGAGAATTATGTTTAATAAAAGAGGCAAGGTATGCAATATAGTTATTTCGTCCCATTTGGGTTTAAATAAATGATAACATATGATTCATAAAACAGCTGATTTTATCTAAGGTAATGTGGTAGAACAACGTTTTTAATGCATGGTTTATATTACTTTATTTATATTATTTGTAATAATTAATTAAAAAATTGAGCAAAGTAGGAATTGACAATAAAATCTTTTTTTATATTAATTGTTACAACTGTATAAACTGAAAAAAAATATATATTAAAATTCTTTAATAAAAATATACTTTTGCCCATTATGTTTAACCACTGGAGGGGTGCGTGTACCCCAACCTAACAAAAGAGGATGTTGTGCAACACAGCTAAACTACCGCAGGGGGGCCTAACGGTATAGCAGATCTACTTTTGTGTGCGGAACTTTGCCATAATTTTCCCTTACTCCAGAGTATCACTATGTCTCTTCCTTATTCCTACAAAGAGTCTCTGAAGAGCACCAATAAAACAAAGGGTGGTAAAATGTTAACCCATCCCCTGCTTCATCAGGCGTGCAGATTGTAAAATCGGGCATACGTAACACACTTGCTATTATACATCAGGTGTACAGTACTTTCTAGTGTAGTTTCAAAATAACTTTTCAATTGCTTAAATCGTATTCTCGTGACTAATAATAATTAATTGATAAAAAGTAAAATAATTCTTATTTTTTTGGGTTATAGCTGGAACGGATTAAACTGAGACATTAAAAGTAAAATAGAACAGTAGTTATGACAGGCTGCAGTCAAATTTGATTCTAAAAGTAAAATTTAATTTCTTGAGCATTTGTATTGTGTTATTATCTGACTTACATATAAATGTTTATACTTTCATCGCTTTTATTTAGTTTATACTCTGAAGTTTAGGGGTTCAACATTTCTGCTTGAATAATTGTAAGATTTAGATTGCTTGCGAAGTTGTAAAGTGATTTAAAATCCCTGACGTACTCGATCATCCCAGGAATGAGTCACAGATGATCAACATTTGTCCTCTTGCATCTAGTCAATCACCCTAACAACCTGTTGCGGGCAAGACGTACAGGAGTTACGATTGGGAGGAGAAACGAACATTCCATATCCACAAGTCTCTCTTACTGTTAGGAAATATGGTTAACACCTCTTACCTCAGCAATGCCTAAATATTTAAGTAAATCTTCATGTAAGTACTTACAGCGAACCTCTCTTGAACCACTGTAGGTTTTTTATCATTTCAGCCCATAACCTTTTGCTGGAAAACTTTGACTTCTTTACAAGCGGTGATAACGTTTGTCTTCCTCTTCTGTCCTTGAACAAAGTCAAGTCGGTGTTAGTTTTGTAATTGAATTGAAAGTTTTTCTGTGAAGATGAAGACATGAACCAGAGCTTAGCCGATGTTATTATTAGTTTGTCTACGTGTTGTGAGATTTATTTAAAAAAATTGTTTCAAAATCAAATAAAATAATCAGTAGTTTAAGCTTGGCTTACTCATAAGCCAATCAAGTAAAAAATTAATAGTTTGAACTCGGTTTGTGAGATCAAGTAAAACAATAAGTGGTTTGAGTCTAGTTTGTGACTTTAATTTAAATAGTGAATAGTTTGAGATTGTGTTGTAAGACCACTTAAAACAATGATGGCTTAACCTTGGCTTATGAGATCAGTTAAAATAATGCGTGAGTTGAGCCTGGCTTGTGGATTAAGTAAAACAATAAGTGGTTTGAGCTCAGCTTATGACATCAATTAATATAATGAATGGTTTGAGCCTGGTTTCTGATATCAAGAAAGACAATAGGGGGTTTGAGATTGGCTTGTGGTATAAATAAAACAATAAGTGGTTTGACCTTGGCTTGTGAGATCAAGTCAACCAATAAGTGGTTTGAGCGTGGCTTGTGAGATCAAGTGAACCAATAAAGGGTTTTAGTTTGGCTTGTGAGATCAAGTGAACCAATAAAGGGTTTGAGCTTGGCTTGTGAGATCAAGTGAACCAATAAGGGGTTTGAGCTTGACTTGTGAGATCAAGTGAACCAATAAAGGGTTTTAGCTTGACTAGTGAGATCAATTGAACCAATAAGGGGTTTGAGCTTGGCTTGTGAGATCAAGTGAACCAATAAGGGGTTTGAGCTTGACTTGTGAGATCAAGTGAACCAATAAAGGGTTTTAGCTTGACTAGTGAGATCAATTGAACCAATAAGGGGTTTGAGCTTGGCTTGTGAGATCAAGTGAACCAATAAAGGGATTGAGCTTAGCTTGTGAGATCAAGTGAACCAATAATTGGTTTGAGCTTATCTTGTGAGATCAAGTACACCAATAAGTGGTTTGAGCGTGGCTTGTGAGATCAAGCGAACCAATAAGGGGGTTGAGCGTGGCTTGTGAGATCAAGTGAACCAATAAGTGGTTTAAACGTGGCTTGTTAGATCAGTTAATGTAATGAATGGTTTTAGATTGATTTGTGAGATCACTTGAGACAATAATTGGTTAGAGCTTGGCTTGTGGTATCAATAAGACAATAAGTAGTTGGAGCTTAGTTAGTGAGTTTAAGTAAATCAATAAGTGGTTTGAGCATAGTATGTGACATCAATTAAAATAAATAATGATTTAAGCTTTAATTGTGAGACCTAATACAACAAAATGTAGTTTGAGCTTACCTAGCTTTTCAGTTAGTTACAACAAATAGTTTGAGCTTAGCTTGTGAGATCAAGTAGCCCTACAACAATAAGTGCTTTTTGGGATACTAAGCAATACAATGAATGATTTGAGATTTAATGAAATAACGTTACGAAAATTAAATTATGATTGTTTCTACTTACTTTGTTTACTTTTGGAACTGGTTTTATTTCATGTTTATGTCTTTGTATGGTGACGCGTAGGAAAGCCTCTTCTAGCGTGTTCATTCCGTAGGTCTGTAGGATGTGTGATGGGGAGTTTTCCTCGACCATAACGCCGTCCATCATGAAACCAACCTGCACAACACAAAGCCCTTGTACAGCCTTGCAATAATTACGTTGAAGCGACAAGGATAGTTTAAATGAAAAGTTAAACATATCACTTTAGTATGGATTTACAGACTCTTCTACGATTCTTAAACACTAAGATATAGTGCTTTCTCCTCTTAAAACAATTTTTTAATGATAAAAGTGCCTGTGTTCGCCGCGTAGGGATTCACGGGGGAATTATTGGTACAGAACATACCACCTTTGGAGAAAATCATGACTCAATCGCGATGAGTCATGATTTCTCTTGTTGAATTTTCTATCGTGTCTTTTAGAACATGTCTACCACTTTTCATCCAACTTAGGGTCTAGAAAGCGGGAAGATAGTTATCAGAGTACGATTAACGGAGATTGTAACTTAATGTAGAGTAAAACAAAATGTGGACTTTGAAAACAATTCTTTAGAACGAAATGTATAAAATAGCAACTTTACACTGACAGGAAATACCCCTGGAGTAATACCAGGTGTATTACTCGACAGCAACTGCCTTGTATAGGTCTAAGTCATGTTCTACCTTTACTAACACTAGGACCTTAGGACGCGAACCTAGTGGTAAATCCAAGCCGTCTCGTTGTAGGTTTTTGAAACTTCAAATACTACATTAATCTAAACTTCAAGACATACTGATTATTTGTAACAAGTAGGCCTAAATGCTGCTACTTAGTAGCAATATCTGCACCGTATTTAGTAAGACAATATGCAGTTTTTAAATTAGTATCGCATTTATAGTCTTTAATTAAAAGATACAGAAGCACAGATAAGGGATTTTGGGGTAACGCTCCTGGAGGATTGGAAATTTCTTTTTAATCTTCTATCTCGTAAATATTTTCTGGAAATTAGCTAACTTTGCGACTAATTTTAAAATAACTTCCAACTGTATTTAAAATATTCAAATACAGTAAAACCTCTCATATCCGGAGCCTCCGGTATCCGGACGTAATATGGATACAGCTTTCCAGGCATTTGACCAGCTGATCGAATATGTTGAAGCAACAGCAGCCGATCGTCTACTATTTCGAAAGTGCAGGGATATTTCATCAAAGAAGTGTGTTCAACAAAAGAAGTAAACACCCCACTTTTTTACCAAAACTGACAATTAATCTACATATGTATGTACAACACACCATTAAGGAACTGTACGTACATACAGGCATCCAACTAAATTGTATGTCCAATTTTATATTGCTATTAAAATATAATTATAATCTTCAATAAGTGAAACTTATTTACTTAAAACTATCATGTATCTACTTCTAATTGGAATAGTTGTTGTTACTTGGTACAAACGCACATCATTTCATAACTCCTGCCATATCCGGATTTTCCATTATCCGGACCTGGCTATCACCACATTGATCCGGATGTGAGAGGTTTTACTGTACTATAACTTCAAAATAATTTAACATGTTAAATTTTTGGCAATAAATTAGCTTTGCATAAATGTTTACTTTTATTATTTTATTTTAGATAACGTAAAATTGGCCTCATTTTTAAAAAAATCTGTTTTTAAAAATGTTATTAGACAGCGTTGAGAAAGGAGCCATGCTCAATACTAGTGACCAATCAAAAACATCTATCCTTTGCTTTTATTTGTTCTGATCTAGCTTTAATCGAAGGAAGGCAGTTAGGTTGCAATCTTACTGTTAGATGGATTTACTAAAACATTTTCAAAAGTAATATTGAAAATTAATTACGTGTCAAAAAGGAGTTTGTAAAATTTAATAAACCGTTTTGTATTATTGTTTTCAAAATTTAACAATGTTAAAAGAGTAAAGCCGAGTACTGTTTCAAATGTGTAAACAGGCCTAGCAAGTTCAAGTTATTGCCAATGTAGGTTTTAATTTAAATTTATTTCACAGTAATTTGACAGAAACAAAATAGTAAATACTGATTAGTAAACACACCAGTTACTACGTAAATACCATTTAAATACAATTTAATTTGAATCTTTTTTTTGAAAATTAGAACGAGTAGTTTAAAGTAACTTATCTTTCTTCAGAACAATTTGAATAGACGAGTCTGCCAATAACAATTGTCAGCAAGTCAGATTGTTAGATACAATGGAAAATGTAAACAATTGACCTGGTAAGTTTTTTTAAAGTATAAATAATAACTTGAACGAGAACAAAGGTTTTTTTAAAATTAACTAAACACATGTACAAAAGACAGTGGGGGTTACAATAGTTTTCATACAAAACGAGTTGACAGAAATTCAGAGATATTAATAACCGTAAAGCTGGGCCTGTAAAATATCCGTAGAATACTTCACTTGCGTAGCTTCGCTTAGCAATGGCCACATATGTGAGAAACAAACTTAGGAAGAGTTCCTAAACTTACTATGGCTTATATCCACGAGTGTTTCGCTGTAACGGAGGATGAAGATGTGAAGTAAATTTTAAAGACATCTCTTAAACTCGATATCTCTTTATAGATGTGTATTTTTGGAGAATTATAAGTGTTTATTATATAACCGTATTATTTCTTGCAAAACTTTTCTTATATCTAAATGCTAAAAGTACCAAATTGTACATTTACTTAAAATTAATGTTCATTCTGTAGCATGCACTTTAAATGTTTAATGTTTTTAAGATAAGGAAAATTAGTTCTTGTATTTCACCAAGTATTGTCTAATTTAATGACATTCATTTTCAAGCATTAGCTTTAATGTGTGCATTAGGTCCCAGTCCCAGTATTTAAATAGCCATACTCACAATGTCGGCGAGCCTGGCCTCTTCAATATAATGAGTGGTTATGATGATCGTCTTGTTTCCACCTGCAACCAGTTGCCTTAAATGCTCCCAAATGCTATGAACATAAAACATATTGCATCATTCATTAACCTTGTAGTATAACATAATATATATTTCCTAAATGCATCTACTTTAACCAGATGTATATGAATATATTGTCCTGCTAGCAGCTAAAGTCTAAGACCGATCGAACAAATTAATTATGTACGTAACTGAAGATCAAGACTGGATCCATATGTTTCCTTTTCTAACTCTGGCAGGATCAGCTCAGCATTCTTTTATTTTGTTTAGAGTAATTGGGCCGATCCTTCTCTAAACCAAGAGAAGACTTAAATAGTTTCATAGATGCTTTTAGAACGAATCTTGCAAGGGAAATTTTGGAGTGTGACTGTCAGGTTCCGCGAGAAGACTCTACTATCCGTTCTATCGACTCTGTTGTAATTCGTATCACGAGTTTCTTTCAAAGGATACGGAAATAGCCTGATCCATTCTACTTTGGTACAATCCAACAAAAAAAGTTTTAGTACTGTTCAAGTGTTAAGGATGATGGTATGAACGGTTTCTCCCTCCCCATGGAACGTATCCCTTTCCCAACGGGACGTATCCCCTCCCCATTGAACGTATTCCCTCCCCATGAAACGTATCCCCCTCCACAAGGAACGAATTCCCCTCCCCAAGAAACGTATCCCCCTCCCCATGGAAAGTATCCCCCTCCTAATGGAACGTATTCCCCTCCCAACGGAACGTAATCCTCCCCATGCAATAGTTCAAGTCAAGTAATACGGGGCTTGGCTGATTTCTTATCGCTGTCACAACAAATCCCGCAAACACGGTTTTCATGTACTTGTCAAAGGTTGCACAAAATGTGATGACAGAGTCTATCGACTTTTATCTTAAAACTAATCTACATTCAAGACAAATTGTGATATGTTCAGACTCTGTAAAGGTTGTAGACCCTAAGAGAACCTTTCACTTACGTTTGCCGGAGAAGAGGGTCAAGTCCTACGGTGGGTTCGTCCAGAAGCATCAGCTGTGGGTCGTGCAACATAGTTACTGCCATTGAAACTCTTCTTTGCTGCCCACCACTGTCACAAAAATAAATGTATTCATTTAAACATTTTAAAGATAGACTATGTCATTTTATCACAACAAACTTTACATTGAAAAATGCGCTTGTGTTTATAACTGTGAGTCAAAGAGCATGACAGGAGAGATTATTTCCTATTTATAAAAAGGTTTATATCTGGGAGGCTAGGAGGGTTTCTGTTAAATACATTGTCCAATTACGAGTTCAAACCAACTGTGTTTAGGCGGTCTTCCACATAGCGTTAGTTTAGTAGAGATATCTGCTTTAAGAAAAAGATCTCCTTCTCTTTTTCTTAAAAGGGACACAATTTCCCTATTCCCACTTCTAGAAGATAATTATTAGTGCTAACTTCCTTCCTTAGTACTGCCGACATATTCTTGCTTATTGTACCTTTACACTGATTCCACGTCTCCTCGACTCAGCGAGAGATATACCTCCCCATGAGAGTAAGTATGATTATAGTAAGAAGCTGAACACATTATGTCTATAATACCTTGGATGATAGCCTACATAAATATGCGTCGTGTATTATTAATTTGGACCCATATCTAGGTTTACCTCACCCTTTTCATCTTCCCTCTACGTTGTAACTGAGGAGGCAATAGTGTTTTTGAAAGAAATAATTTTGGTTTACCATATCTAAGAAGGGATTCAATATATCCTCACATTGCGATTCTTTATATACTTACTAGCCAGTTATTCAGTATTATATTTTGCTTACTTGAGAAACTTTTGAATAGCTAGTCTGATATAACATGGTTATGATTATTTCAAACTGCTAGTTCACTGCTTATAATTTTTGTTCAGGTTCTACCACGACTTCATAAAGAAAGGTCTTCTCATTCTTTGCTATTCTCTTCTTGGTTTGAAACGTCTGACTGTGGATTTGCGCTATAAAACTTCGATTTTGCTGCCTATAATCCTATGGTTGATAAGTTGTGTGTGTGGGGAGGTGCGCGCAAGTGTGTGTGTGTGTTTGTGTATGTGCGTGCATTTGTGTGTGGTGATATTCAACTAAACAATTTCGATCTAGATCCGCTCACAGTAGCTATATAACTTTCAAGAGAGGTTTGTAATTTTATATAAATTTTATGCTTTATTGTCAGTATCGTGCTTCCACTGTACACACAGTTCTTTCTTCACTCCCCCTTCTACAGTAAACCCGTTATAAAAAATTATAATGACAATCCGATTGAATGATAGTTATAAAATAATATCGAAAAAAATTCCATAAACGTAACTACCGTGGGTACGTTTGTCATTACGGGATATTCCTGCACATCAGTGGAAGACAGCTAATATTCGGAAATAAATTATACTACTCTTTAATTATTGCAACTAGCAACTACTGTATAATTATTATTCTATTTAGATATTTTATTTTACTCAATATCCTATTTTTATATTACGACATTATTTTGAACGCTGGAAAATTTTTAAAACATACGTATGACTACCATGTGCTTTCTGTTGCTACAATGTATTATTTTCTTCATTTTTCCCCGGGTTTGGGCTCACAAAACCCACCCAGCTTTCGTGACAACCATCCTCTAGCGATCTGCTTTTGTCTTACTTGAGCGTGCGGTTAGTATTCCTACTGCGCTGAAGGAATCGTGGTAGATTGCCCATATACCAAGCCAATAAGCTTGAACTATTTTCTTCAGAGTCAGCATCTGTTATTCAAGTGTAGTTCAAGAAAATACCACACTCAATGAAACGCTGATAAAAGTGAAACATTATGCAATACCTCTTCAGTCTATAACTCTATACTTTGCATTCAATTAACAATAATTGATAGAGAGTTACACAATTTCTTATCTATGCTACGATCATAGTTAAAAAATAAATATAGGTTTGTTTATTTTGATATTAAGAAATGTCCAACTAAAAACTACCAGAACCCATAATCAATATATACCATTAAAAATGTACACCTAAACTAGACAACTAAGTACCTTAGGTTTCTGATGACCGTTGTCAGTTTTGGCAGGCCCAGAAGGTTAGCAAGCTCTTTTATTCTTGACCTTATCGCATTTTCGCTCATGAGATTGATGCGCCCGTTGAAGTATAAAGTTTCTTCTGGTGTCAGCTCATCGAACAAACCTAGATTCTGTGCATACAATTGTTTTCAGATGTTTTCAGAAAGACTAGTACATTAGAAATACTCGTAATAAACCTGTTTATAATTAAAACTGTTAAACCTTGTTATGTTTCCGCTGTAGTTACATTGTTCGAAGCTTAGGCTTTGCCCTTGATGAAGCTTTAATGGACAAAAATTTTAATATTTTTACAAAACGTTACAAATTTAATTCCATCGTTATTTTCAAGAAACAAGTTCCAACATGAAAAACTAAAACTGAGCACAATCCACTCGGTAATTTTACCCAAATAAAACGTTAAGCCATGCGTTAAACAACGTACGGAAACAAGTAGCCTATTCGAGTAGCGGGTACGCAGAGCAATCCAACCCTGCTACGCGGTCGGTAGTTTCGCCATTCCTACTCCTATTATTAAGAAATGATAATTGTATTGTTTATTTCTTTATTTTGGATTTTAAATTAAATTTAGTTGACAATGAATATTGAAATTATAACCCTACAAGAAGCAGAGATTCTAAATCGACCACTCACGTTGCAAAAAGGCTATACGGGAAGGCCTAGAAAGTACTTAGCCGGAGAGTACTTATATATTCGGAAAAGAATAAAACTAGGCGTCCAAGCAGTGAACTTAACATTTAATTTATTACATTCGAAACTTTATAAAATCAATGTTGCTTTATAAAACAAAGCACTAGGCGTATGTTACAGTACAATTTAGAATGCTGTAACGTTATTTTTGTATACTACCGCCAAACTAGTCCCGATGGTAAATAATTCTAATTGTCGCCACGAGAGATCGACAGCTGACAGATAGCAAAACAGCCGTGCGGGAAAAGTTTGGTTTTTCCGGTATAGTTTTGAATTAAATAAAAGTTAGTCGTAGAGAGAGTTAGAGACAGAAGATACGTCTTCCTGGAGAGCACAGGAGTGCATCCCGCGGCATGCTACCTTCCCGAAGGAACCAGTAAGAGGTAACCCAAAGTCCTAATAACGACTCACAACATGTAAACGACTTATTTAATATTCCTTCTTTATTAGTAATAACATTTATTTGGAGGATTTTTCGTTTCAATTAGTTTTCTAAATGGTATTTCAAAATAAATATGAAGGATTTCTCGTTTTATCAAATCCTCCGACGGCAGTGCGGTTTCAATACCTTTAATACAATATAGTTACACAGTATTAGGTTGCGATAGATTGGTTTTAAACAAATTAAGTTTTTTAACGCAAGTTATTCAGTGGATACGTGAAATGAAAGGTGGGCGCCATATTTTCTAATGGAATAACGTAAGCTAATGAAATGGTCAGTTCACTTGTCAACCTGTTAGTTTACATTAAATATTTTATAACCATATTCACCCTAACCGGATATTTTCCAGCTATATTACTAAGTAGTATTACATAGTGCTCTGTTTTGTAAAGAAACCTTTAATTTACAAAGTTTTTCCTGCGTGTAAAGTAAAATTATATTTTCATCTTTTTTTGTTTCACTTTTTTTAATTTGGAGCGTTTCTGCATTATTTTATTATTTTACAGGGCACCTTAGGACTTTCTCCATCACCAGATGGAATTTTCTTTTGCTATATCGGGGAAGTGCGAGATCGATATAATTACTGAAGAAAATTCTATTGAAAAACTGTCAGATCTGCTTTTCCCAAAATCTTATAACACCTGTCGGACTAACATAATTTGGCAATACCACTACATGGAACGTTAAATAAATATATCAATAATTCAAGTTTAACATGATTAGCAAATAAGTCATTGGCACTATTTCTAAATATCTGTTCGTTAAAGAAATACTGAATGTAATAAGGATTTTGTCTGAAAATATACACATATAAAACACCTGAGGCATGTAGCCCAGCTGAGTTCTGTTTTGAATACTGAGGTGTATCTCTCCGGAATCCATCCCGCAGGTGCCTACAATGCATCCCAAAGCGGTAGTTTTCCCACAGCCGCTGGGTCCGAGGACACAGTATCTGAAATCATATATTTCAATACATCTTTTGTAATAAAATGAACTTAAACTCTATATAAAAAAACATGAAATTAAAGTTTACAAAAACCATATGCATTATCAGTTTTTTTCCTTGTATTCCTCTATTACTAGTACCACGTGTTTATTTTTTCCTTCTTTAGTCCTACCTAAATCCCACCTCCCTTTTCTTATTCTTCTTCATAAACAAGGATCTGTAACGAGGATATACGTGTTTAAGTCCTCGTTAGAGAGTGAGTCACATGCAGTTGCAATGCAATTAGGTCAATGATGTTGTTGTGTGCTTTGTGTAGTTTAAAATTTGTTGTGCTCTTCATTTGTATGAGCTTGATATTTTCATTCGCATCTAACCATAGATTTCGTACAGAATTGTAGGAATAAAATTAATATCTACTTCATTGAAAAACTGTTAAAAATTTTATATTAAAAAAGTGCTAAGATGTTAATTTTGCATAAGGGGGAGTTTTTACATGAACATAGCGCGGATATGAGAATATATTAGTGGATCAATTATAAAGATATCCTAAAGCACCCTCAAAAGGACCAGATACTTCCAGTAAATAAGGAGACGTGGGCGAAATAAAGGAATTAAATTCATCTGAATAGAATGAAGAAGCTCGAAACACACTCTCGCAATTTATTCGTCTGCTTGTTGGATACAGAGAACGTGTAACACAGCAAGTAACGATACGTATCCCGGTAGCTCTAACAATTGTAAGAAGCCCGAAACACACTCGCAATTTATACGTCTGCTTCTTGGATACAGAGAACGTAAAACACAGCAAGTAACGATACCTATATCCCGGTAGCTCTAACAATTGTAAGAAGCCCGAAACACACTCTCGCAATTTATTCGTCTGCTTGTTGTATACAGAGAACGTGTAACACAGCAAGTAACGATACGTATATCCCGGTAGTTCTAACAATTGTAAGAAGCCCGAAACACACTCGCAATTTATTCGTCTGCTTCTTGGATACAGAGAACGTAAAACACAGCAAGTAACGATACGTATATCCCGGTAGCTCTAACAATTGTAAGAAGCCCGAAACACACTCTCGCAATTTATTCGTCTGCTTGTTGGATACAGAGAACGTGTAACACAGCAAGTAACGATACGTATATCCCAGTAGCTCTAACAAGTGTAAGAAGCCCGAAACACACTCTCGCAATGTATTCGTCTGCTTGTTGGATACAGAGAACGTGGAATACAGCAAATAACGATACGTATATCCCGGTAGCTCTAACAATTGTAAGAAGCCCGAAACACACTCTCGCAATTTATTCGTCTGCTTGTTGTATACAGAGAACGTGTAACACAGCAAGTAACGATACGTATATCCCGGTAGTTCTAAAAATTGTAAGAAGCCCGAAACACACTCTCGCAATTTATTTGTCTGCTTGTTGGATACAGAGAACGTGTAACACAGCAAGTAACGATACGTATATCCCGGTAGCTCTAACAATTGTAAGAAGCTCGAAACACACTCTCGCAATTTATTCGTCTGCTTGTTGGATACAGAGAACGTGTAACACAGCAAGTAACGATACGTATATCCGGTAGCTCTAACAATTGTAAGAAGCCCGAAACACACACTCGCAATTTATTTGTCTGCTTGTTGGATACAGAGAACGTGTAACACAGCAAGTAACGATACGTATATCCCGGTAGTTCTAAAAATTGTAAGAAGCCCGAAACACACTCTCGCAATTTATTCGTCTGCTTGTTGTATACAGAGAACGTGTAACACAGCAAGTAACGATACGTATATCCCGGTAGTTCTAAAAATTGTAAGAAGCCCGAAACACACTCTCGCAATTTATTCGTCTGCTTGTTGTATACAGAGAACGTGTAACACAGCAAGTAACGATACGTATATCCCGGTAGTTCTAAAAATTGTAAGAAGCCCAAAACACACTCTCGCAATTTATTCGTCTGCTTGTTGGATACAGAGAACGTGTAACACAGCAAGTAACGATACGTATATCCGGTAGCTCTAACAATTGTAAGAAGCCCGAAACACACACTCGCAATTTATTTGTCTGCTTGTTGGATACAGAGAACGTGTAACACAGCAAGTAACGATACGTATATCCCGGTAGCTCTAACAATTGTAAGAAGCCCGAAGCACACTCTCGCAATTTATTCGTCTGCTTATTGGATACAAAGAACGTGTAACACAGCAAGTAACGATACGTATATCCCGGTAGCTCTAACAAGTGTAAGAAGCCCGAAACACACTCTCGCAATTTATTAGTCTGCTTGTTGGTTACAGAGAACGTGTAACACAGCAAGTAACGATACGTATATCCCGGTAGCTCTAACAAGTGTAAGAAGCCCGAAACACACTCTCGCAATTTATTCGTCTGCTTATTGGATACAGAGAACGTGTAACACAGCAAGTAACGATACGTATATCCCGGTAGCTCTAACAAGTGTAAGAAGCCCGAAACACACCCTCGCAATTTATTCGTCTGCTTGTTGGTTACAGAGAACGTGTAACACAGCAAGTAACGATACGTATATCCCGGTAGCTCTAACAAGTGTAAGAAGCCCGAAACACACTCTCGCAATTTATTCGTCTGCTTATTGGATACAGAGAACGTGTAACACAGCAAGTAACGATACGTATATCCCGGTAGTTCTAAAAATTGTAAGAAGCCCGAAACACACTCTCGCAATTTATTCGTCTGCTTGTTGTATACAGAGAACGTGTAACACAGCAAGTAACGATACGTATATCCCGGTAGTTCTAAAAATTGTAAGAAGCCCGAAACACACTCTCGCAATTTATTCGTCTGCTTGTTGTATACAGAGAACGTGTAACACAGCAAGTAACGATACGTATATCCCGGTAGTTCTAAAAATTGTAAGAAGCCCGAAACACACTCTCGCAATTTATTTGTCTGCTTGTTGGATACAGAGAACGTGTAACACAGCAAGTAACGATACGTATATCCCGGTAGCTCTAACAATTGTAAGAAGCTCGAAACATACTCTCGCAATTTATTCGTCTGCTTGTTGGATACAGAGAACGTGTAACACAGCAAGTAACGATACGTATATCCGGTAGCTCTAACAATTGTAAGAAGCCCGAAACACACACTCGCAATTTATTTGTCTGCTTGTTGGATACAGAGAACGTGTAACACAGCAAGTAACGATACGTATATCCCGGTAGCTCTAACAATTGTAAGAAGCCCGAAACACACTCTCGAATTTTATTCGTCTGCTGTTGGATACAGAGAACGTGTAACACAGCAAGTAACGATACGTATATCCCGGTAGCTCCAACTATTTTAAGAAGCCCGAAACACACACTCGCTATTTATTCGTCTGCTTGTTGGATACAGAGTACGTGTAACACAGCAAGTAACGATACGTATATCTCGATAGCTCTAACAATTGTAAGAAGCCCGAAACACACTCTCGAATTTTATTCGTCTGCTGTTGGATACAGAGAACGTGTAACACAGGAAGTAACGATAGGTATATCCCGGTAGCTCTAACTATTTTAAGAAGCCCGAAACACACTCGCTATTTATTCGTCTGCTTGTTGGATACAGAGTACGTGTAACACAGCAAGTAACGATACGTATATCCCGGTAGCTCTAACAATTGTAAGAAGCCCGAAACACTCTCGCAATTTATTCGTCTGCTTGTTGGATACAGAGAACGTGTAACACAGCAAGTAACGATACGTATATCCCGGTAGCTCTAACAATTGTCAGAAGCCCGAAACACACACTCGCAATTTATTCGTCTGCTTGTTGGATACAGAGAACGTGTAACACAGCAAGTAACGATACGTATATCCCGGTAGCTCTAACAATTGTAAGAAGCTCGAAACACACTCTCGCAATTTATTCGTCTGCTTGTTGGATACAGAGAACGAGTAACACAGCAAGTAACAATACATATATCCCGGTAGCTCTAACAATTGTAAGAAGCTCGAAACATACTCTCGCAATTTATTTGTCTGCTTGTTGGATACAGAGAACGTGTAACACAGCAAGTAACGATACGTATATCCCGGTAGCTCTAACAATTGTAAGAAGCCCGAAACACTCTCGCAATTTATTCGTCTGCTTGTTGGATACAGAGAACGTGTAACACAGCAAGTAACGATACGTATATCCCGGTAGCTCTATCAATTGTAAGAAGCCCGAAACACACTCTCGCAATTTATTCGTCTGCTTGTTGGATACAGAGAACGTGTAACACAGTAAGTAACGATACGTATATCCCGGTAGCTCTAACAATTGTAAGAAGCCCGAAACACACTCTCGCAATTTATTCGTCTGCTTGTTGCATACAGAGAACGTGTAACACAGTAAGTAACGATACGTATATCCCGGTAGCTCTAACAATTGTAAGAACCCCGAAACACACTCTCGCAATTTGTTCGTCTGCTTGTTGGATACAGAGAACGTGTAACACAGCAAGTAACGATACGTATATCTCGATAGCTCTAACAATTGTAAGACGCCCGAAACACATTCTCGAATTTTATTCATCTGCTTGTTGGATACAGAGAACGTGTAACACAGCAAGTAACGATACGTATATCCCGGTAGCTCTAACAATTTTAAGAAGCCCGAAACACTCTCGCAATTTATTCGTCTGCTTGTTGGATACAGAGAACGTGTAACACAGCAAGTAACGATACGTATATCCCAGTAGCTCTAACAATTGTAAGAAGCCCGAAACACTCTCGCAATTTATTCGTCTGCTTGTTGGATACAGAGAACGTGTAACACAGCAAGTAACAATACGTATATCCCGGTAGCTCTAACAATTGTAAGAAGCCCGAAACACACACTCGCAATTTATTCGTCTGCTTGTAGGATACAGAGAACGTGTAACACAGCAAGTAACGATACGTATATCCCGGTAGCTCTAACAATTGTAAGAAGCCCGAAACACACTCTCGCAATTTATTCGTCTGCTTGTTGGATACAGAGAACGTGTAACACAGCAAGTAACAATACATATATCCCGGTAGCTCTAACAATTGTAAGAAGCCCGAAACACACTCTCGCAATTTATTCGTCTGCTTGTGGGATACAGAGAACGTGTAACACAGCAAGTAACGATACGTATCCCGGTAGCTCTAACAATTGTCACTGTTTTATTTTCAATTCTCTTAACGTTTGTAGATTTTAAAAATGAAATTTCATAGTTTTGGGATTTTCGGAATACGTAATTAAATTTAATATTTTTAGAGTAATCTTTACCTATAATTTTAATCTAATCTAGTGAATAACACATTTCAGTAATTTTATGGGCTTGAGTGGTATAAAATGACATACATTTTTAAAATTTTTTTGAAGTTATAAATTAACTCCCATTTTTAAAGGAATGACAATAACTGTCTCCCTCGTAAAAAAAAATTATTTAAAAAACCATTGTTTGTTTTACGAGCAAAACATATCAACAATTGTTTTCGGATAATCTTGCACCAAGTACTGGATGTTACTTACATAGTGCCCTCCTCCACAGCCATGTTAAACCCATCGAGCACCACGTGAACATCGTAGCTTTTGGTGACATTCCTGAAGACGACTGCGCACGTTCTCTCGGTGCTGGTCATCCTTGCGAGTGATTCGCTGGAACAAAGCACAGAAACTAACTGCTTGTACGTAAACACTTTACCCTCTAACAAAAAAACTACCTTAGATTCTCTTTTAGAAAGTTGTATAGTGCTAATTTAGTTATATTTTATGATTATGATGAACAGGTATCACTAGTATTAGCTAACCTTATGTGCATACTAGTGCACTTTAGTAGTACCTTATTCTGTAGTACCATTACAAGCAATATCACATGGAAAGAATTGGAGGTTAATCCCCTACCCAGAAGGTAGTTTTATCTCAAGAAAACTTTTGGTTTTCTAAAAACATTTATATATATTTCAATAGCTTATAAGAACATTTTAACTATGAGGTGTTAAATTTGCGTATACAATGGCCGTAAATAACTTCAATGCGCATAAATTCGTAGCGAAGGCCGAATACTTAAAAAATAAAACTTACAGTGTGACTAAACGCATTAGCTACAGCTTATCCATGCGAAATTGTTATAAAGAAAATGAATTTTTAACAAACTTTCAAAGAAACATGGTAGACTCAACATTTCCTTGTATAATGTAGTTTGTGAATATAAAATTTCAAAGTTCGTCTTTAAATTGAAGCCACTTAAGACCTTTCAAGAAATTCAATTCACTTATGTTGTCCACTTATGCTTAATTTAAGCGTCAGAAAGGTACAAAATGGCATTCAATTTTTAAGTTTGCCCTTCAGAGTATAAAATAGCTTACATTTTCTCTGGAAATACAATACCCAATATTAAGTGTCCTCATATTAGTATAATCATATTATGTGCGTAATATTATTATACTTATATATTTAATATTATATATTATAACATAACAATGATATTGTTAATATAAAGACTCTTGGTGTACGTTACTAATTAAAGTATTTTTTTTTAATTAAGTTAATTTAGTATCAATTATTCCAAAATCTAATAACAATTCAACTAGTTTAATTATAATAATGATCAATTTATTTGTTAGACGCCAAATCTGTAATTAACAGGAAAAATTTAATGAAAAATATTCGAATTTCTAGATTTAACACACACAAACTCCCTGATTACTTATTTAATTTAACTTAATGACTTTAAGTTTTACTAAACAACAGCCAATCTACAAGTTGTACAATCAATCTGCAATATTTATCAATATTCAAGTCATAAAAAGTTTACATCTGCTATAATAGAAATTGATGCCTGGCAGCGAGCTTAATTTCAGTGCAAAGCAACAGAAAAAGAAACTCTTTACAATTAATAATTGTTGTTTGTTCTCAAGTCTAACCATCAACATATAATTAAATGATTATATCTCTAGGCATGAGGTGACTGCGTGATGGTTTTTATTATAAGTTTAATTATAATGCCTGTTTCCTGAATATACTCTGTTGGCTTTAGGAATTTAATTATAACATTTTATTTACAGTAGCTACTTGAATAATACTTACGAATATTTCATTAATATTGGTCATTCCTCGGCGTTTTTGTACATTGGATTGGGCCCGGCGTGGTGCACTTGATTTCCAAGATGACGGAGGGACGATTACTTGACGGAAACCAAGATCCACTTTTCCGAATGGCACTTCTTTGGAAACTTGTAACTCTCAGGACGTCCCCCGCCACCTGCACTCTTGACTTCGAGATTTTAACTCTATTCTATTTTCCCTTTACCACCTGCATCTTCGAGGTTCACACCTTTCACCCTGACCTTCGGAGAACTAGACATCATTTCTCAAGGATTCACTCTCTACTTTATGTACCATTGATTTTCTTTTTCTCATTTCAACCTTTCAAACAATCCTATCCTGTCTGTCTTGGGCAATCGAAAATCTTTTATGGCTTCCCACAAAACTAGTTTTGCAATTTTCAACCTTCTCTGAAAACTTCTACTTCAAGAACTACACGTGGAGAACGAAAATTCACTCCCTTCTGTGGCTTCGCCCTTCTTAAATTTACCCGACCTCTAGATCTCAAGAATGTGGTTCTCATTCTAATTTTCCTGAGTATTTAGAATTCTCATTTTTAAAAGAAGTATCCCCCTAAATTAAAGCAATAGAACCTAAGGTTGTAGATTTACAACTCATTCTTTTCTCAAGCTCTACCACCTTATAAGTCCTGGCTTAGAAACTCTTTATTCTAAGTATAGACACATACTTATGTCTGGTCCTTAAGAATAGAAGACCACAAAAGGCAATCTTTTTCATCACAGATCCTATCTTCTTTGATACTCAACTTCAGAACTTATCTAGAAGCTCAGAATAACCTAATTGATTGTTTAAAAATTGTCAGATAAATAAAGCTAAACATTGCAGCCAATCTCTGTCGTGTAACCTGTATAACAGTTAGAAAGGGATACCTTCTAACTGAAAAAAACTACACTTCAAACCTGAGCTTCGATAATTCAATTTACATATCCGCCTAGCAACTCACCGCAGTGGTTCGCGTACCCCAGGTTGAGAACCACTTTTGTAGAGTGAAGAGAAGACTCGGTCTGTGTGTAGATTACGTAATGAAGGATTGTTACAGGGCAAGAGAAGGTAAAGTAAAGTAGGTAAGTAAAGGTAAAGCATTTATAAACAATAATTTTACATATTCAATATCTCAAACAAGTAAAGAAATCATTAAAATTTGCTTAGACAGTGAAATAAATCTTCGTATACATATTTAGTATTAAACCGAAATTGTAAAAGCAAATAGTCATTCATGAACATTTTTTAAGAATATAAAAGTAATAAGATCCAAACAACTGATTTTTAAAATTGTATTAAAACTAATATAAATAAATTTATAAATAAATGATAATAATATTTCCTTTCCACGGTAGTCAACAATACCGTTCTCCATGAGGCATTTTCTGAGCGTATATAATGAGAAGCATTCAGGCACTTATACGCCAAAATTATCCTTCTGCCCAAACCGCGTAAACACCTCAGCGATCCCTGCAGTTACCGGACAATCTCCCTCCTTCCCACCGTATCCAAACTCTATGAACGGTTCCGACATTCCCGTCTCTACCCTATTCTGAATGGTTTCATCAGACGGGAGCAATTTGGCTTCCGCAAGCAACATTCCACCACCCTGCAGTTACTCAGAGTAACTAACATGGTGGTGGATGCATTAAACAAAAAACAATCAACAACTGCCGTATTCTTGGACGTCAGCAAGGCCTTCGACCGTGTCTGGCACCCTGGACTTCTATATAAACTGGCCGCCAGCCCTCTTCCCAAATCCACGGTATTCCTTATCCGCTCCTACCTGTCCGACAGACGCTTCACCGTTTCTGTCGACAACTGCCTCTCCTCCTACAGGCCGATCTCTGCGGGAGTCCCCCAGGGGTCGGTTCTGGACCCTCTCTTCTACTTAATATACACCAAAGACATCCCTCTCCTGCCAAATGTCACACTATCCCCCTACGCGGATGACGCCATGTTCCTTTCAAGCTCAGCGTGTCCCGCTCTCACTACCAGGACCATCCAACGGCAAATGAACATCCTGACGCCTTTGCTCCGGAGCTGGAGAACGGCGTTGAATGCAGATAAGTCAGAGACTACCTGCTTCACAAGGAAGAAAAGACCGCAAACCGGAACCGTCACTCTCGACAGGAGGCCCATCGCCTGGAAGTCCTCGGTAAAGTATCTTGGCGTCATCCTAGACAAGAGACTATCCTTCTCCCAACAGGATTCCTCAGTTCTCAACAAAACCAGGGGCATCCGTTTCCGGCTTTCCTCCCTCCTCTCCAAACGAAGTCCCCTTCCTATAAAATACAAACTCCTCCTGTTCCTCATGCTGATTCGACCGGTCCTTAACTATGCCTCCCCCGTTTAGTGGCCAATTCTAAAGAAGTCCTACCGAAAAAACCTCAAATCCATCCAATCCCGTACCTTACGTTCAATTTCCGGCAGCCCCTGGTTTGTTTCCAACAGCACAATCAGAAACTCCTTCCGCACCCCATCCCTGAGCCGAGAGTTCAGCCTACCCTCACATCCGCCACCATAGCGACACCACTGGACCCCCTCCTACATTCCGACCGCGTCCTAAAGTGCTGTTGGACCCTCCATAGCACACCCAAACCAGCTCCCCCTCCCCCCACGGTGCATCATTTAATTAATGATACTGATAGATTAAGCGTAAAGATATTTTAGCTTTAAGTGATACGCCAACAGAAAATTTAATATTTGATGTTTCTTTCAAATCTTGTTTAGTATAAGTTACCACTGCCGTAGGATAAGTGAATAGCCTCTAGTTCTTAAGAAACCATGTTAGATATAAGTGATTCAAGACGTATCATAAGTAAACCGGTTAGTCTTTAAGGTAATATTGTCATGTTTTTTTAAGTGATTTATGTTAGAATAAGTACTTTCTATGTTAATTTTAAGCCAAAGCAAGCCCTGTTGGTCTTAAGTCATGTTCATGTTAGTGTTTAAGGTTATGTGTTAGATTTAAGTATGTAAAATTTGTTTTTGAGATTTTCCCACAGAAATATGGAATGCCTGCCAAGAACATCTAGCAAAAACGTCAGTCAGTCATTATCCTTAACAAAAATAGCTCACCCTACCACCAACACAAACCTCTGTCCTTTCATCAAACAGTCAGCAAAAAAATAGCGCCGCAAACACATTGATACCAGCAGCCAGTATTAAACAACAGTCGCTGCAAACCCACGGGGGCCATCAAACCCCCTTCTTCCTAATGACTGACTGACACTTATATGCCCCCTTCTTATCTTCCGACATCGACCTAATATAGTCTTGGACCCCTCATAGCTTCCCCGCTGCTCCCTTCTTTTTCCTTTACTCATATGCGATAAATTCCAGTTTCTCATCCACACAGCTCACATCCTCAAATTCAACAAACCAAATTCCATGTTCATAGTTAGTCTTCAGTCATAGGTTATAGTGTAGGTAATTCACTCATCTTTGTAAACCCCATCATAGTTAATTCACTTTAGTTTTATCACATTCCGTTCATCCTAACATGCAACTTCCCATACATTACCCATTACTCACATCCCCATCATTTCATTAGCTTAGTTAGGTTAACTCACTCATCTTTGTAAACCCCATCATAGTTAGTTAATTCACTTTAATTTTATCACATTCCGTTCATCCTAACATGCAACTTCCCATACATTACCCATTACTCACATCCCCATCATTTCATTAGCTTAGTTAGGTTAACCACTCATCTTTGTAAACCTCATCATAGTTAGTTAATTCACTTTAGTTTTATCACATTCCGTTCATCCTAACATGCAACTTCCCATACATTACCTATTACCCACATCCCATCATTTCATGAGCTTAGTTAGGTTAAGATTAGACTTTAACAAATTGTAACACGTCACTATTGGAATCATGCTAGAAAAGTTAATTTAAATTTAGTTCACCTCATAAATTCTGAATCCATTCTAGTATAAGTAGGCCTACATGCAACACATTACTACACTCATATGTCACAACATTAGTATTACACACATGTTGACAACATGTGCAAAAGAGACAAAATGTCACTAAAAAAAAAGTCCCAAATGAGAGAGACGGAGACGGTTGTTACAATATAAAATGTATTTGAAACTGATAACTAAATTAAGTAGAAAAAAGTTCTTAAATTTTAACGAAAATTAATATTTGTCAAAATCACAAAGGTAGACAGTGACATGTTTACACTTGATATTATTTAGACAAGCTCACAACTGCAGATTTTCAGTAGTATTTTGTAAGTTTTACTCTTTTCGGTAACTAAAGTAGAATTTTTCTAAGAGTGATTAAAAAGAAACTTTTATATACAATTTTTTGTAAAAAATTTCACCATACAAATAAATTCAACTTACTCTTGGAAATTTTAATACCTTGTCGAATAAAACAAGTTACAAGGAATAAGCCCACAACTCATTAATAAGCGTTAATTATATAAGCTAATTCCCGTTAGCGCTTGAACACAGGTCTGTAGTCTCAAGCTAACATCCGATATTTACACTAAATATTTAATTTACATGTAATTGTATGTAAGTAAATGTTATAGTGTTTTTCAATAACAATTCTTACAAGCCCCACTCTATCAGGAGGTTTACGAGATATTAACAGTTATTGCCTTCCTAAGAGGAAAGGATTTTTCCGTTGTTAGTCAGCCTGGCAAACTGCAACCACTACTCTTCATTTGAAATACGCAAATTGCAGACCTACAGAAGACTGAATTTGTAAAAGAATCAAACATTGATATACACCAGAGTGTACAATTTTTCTATTTACTTATTTCGTTTTATTGTAATTACATTGTGTTTGGCTCCTTTTTCTTGTTAATTTTATTTAAATTGCTTCTAAAAGTAGTCATGGCTAAGAGCTTGAAGAAAGACAGAGTTCCGGAAAGTGCCCCAACCACTCACTTTCCTCCGTCAGAAATCCAGATATTTGCTGCTCCTTTTTATTTGTATGCTTCATAAAGATATAATCAACCAATGTTCTATGATGACGTCATTGGTCTGCTGATGCAAACAAGAGTGTTGTTCAACTTACTTCACTGCCTCACGATTAACTCTCCAATAACTTTTGTTCTCAATCTAAATATTAAATATATCGCATGATAAATACCATGATTCTGAAAACTCATTCATAATAAATAATCATATAAAAATATAATATAATATAACTGATAACAAATTTCCAGATAGGAAGACTTATTCTTATCTCTAATTTCAACTAATAATATATATAATTTCTTTAAGGGACACAACAAGCAAAATAAGTTGAGGGAAAATATTTTTATACAGAAGCAACTTAATATTTTTCGAAATAGTTTTTTTTTGCATTTATTATACATATGATTTAAATACTGGTATTTTGGTGTGAAGAATATAAACTACATTATACACAGCACAATACAAACGAAACTATTATTTTATTAACAATGCTATATTTTAGAAATGAAAACGCGGTGATGGAACTCAATATTTTAGCTCTAGGCGTCTCTGGTTTTGACTGAGGTGAAATAAGACATTTTCCATGAGCGGGTCGCTATTCCCACTAATTATAAAACCCTCCACGTCCGTGCCGACAGCGTCAACACTCGTGTCCGTGTTGTAAAATATATCAACGACCCGTCGACATCCGCGTCCAATGTGGGCAGGAGGGTTTCTGTGTCTCAACTGTTTAATATATTTTGAGGTTTTTATTCAAGTCTAATAGGCTTACATTTTCTTTCATTAAATATCTCTATTCAATCACGTGATTTTTGTTCGCCCTGGGTCCTTCTCCGTTGCTTATTCTTCCGAAATGTTGTCAGAGCTGTTCTATCATTCAATTGGACCAGACACGGTCCTCTGACGTTTGTTTTCTACCATATCCAGGGCCTCTATGTTTCACGTAAGGCATTTCTGCGACTGCAAAAAGATAGAAGCCGTTGTTTATATTTTGCGTTGCTACTAGTAGATCGTTTTTTCTACATGTGCATGGTAAGTGAGCTACTGTTCTTCACTCTATGAATTGTTTGTGTAATGTTATTGTTATTTTGTAATGCAGTCGGTGTTTCTTTTAGTGGCATTAAGTTAATTCACCGATTAATTTACACCCCCACCTCTCTCTCTCTCTCTCTCTCTCTCTCTCTCTCTCTCAATTTTAAGCGACTCTAATATTAGTTACCTTGATGCAGTACAGATATCGTCATTACGTCAAGTGTAGTCTAACCATTTAAAATTCGGCGTTAAAGCCAACTAAGAAATGGTATTACACTATTTTAACTTCAAAAGCCACCTGGTGACAAACTCCATGTTCATGCCTTCACATACAAGTCGCCATTTTAGTTTCATGTTCTTACAGGTAACAGTGAAAAATTCGAGTCGTTTACAGACATCAACCAATATGCCCAGTCGTATATAAGTCTCGAATAATTTTACTATAGTTTCGAGCTTAGCGTGTAAGATCATTGTTGTTACTCAATTCTTACAATTCACGCGTTAATTATAATAAGACATATTTCTGCTTCTACGTTTCCATCATCAGGAGTAATTATTCACGCCTGATTAGAAAACATAATCTTTGTGTCAACCGAGTTGCAATTTTAGCTCCTTGCTCAGATTATTTTTACTCAAATAATATGCCTGACCTTTCTAATCATATCTCTGTTGTGTTCGGTAGATAATTTATTTCCTCCTAGCCGGGCTTCATTGTTTTAACACACCAAATTAACACGTTAGAGTCCTTGAAAGACTGCAATTAACACGTATAATTCTATTTTCAGATAACGGTTATAAAAACTCTTCCGCTCAAAGTCAAGCAAATCCAACAGAAACCAGTCGCTCAAGTCCGGTTCTGAGGCTTTCACTTTTATGGTATCCGCGGCGCTTCCGGCTATGCAGACGTAAGAACATTTCTGTGTGTAGCTAAGTGCAGTCTTCGGACTCGGTCGTTATTTTAAGGCTATCACCGTTTCGTTTGCTATGTTAGATGTTATGCTGCAGACACACAGAAAGCAACTGGTGATCGCAACGCAACGTAAACTTGAGTTGCTACTAGAATGGTTGCTAGTCAGTTTACACGACTGTTCATATGAAGTTGCTAGCTTAGTTCTCAGTTATATCGTCGTCAGGGGAGGATGCCGTTCTTTTCTATATTTTAAGAAACAAACTACAAAAACGTTACAAAAGACAATTCAGTGTATAATGTTGAGTCAAATCATAACCAAATCTACCTTGACTGGATACTTCGTAGGGATATTTCAATATAGGTATATAGTAATGTTGTACAAAATTACAAATCTAGACATAGTACAGTGCGCTGTGGCGACTGTGGGCCCGGTTCACGCTATAGGCCTACATGCCATTACAGACTAACATTTAAAATGTGAAAAAATAACTTCCCCGAATAACTATTTCCCACGGAAAAAAATTGATATTTGTGTTCACATATTAAAATGAGTATTTTTAGAAAATTGAAAAAACCCAACGTCGTTGAGACTATATTTTTATCTCGATTTTATATATTTTAAAAAAATTGTTGGTAATCATTCGTATCGTCTTGAAGCTGTTGGATATACAAATCATGACCAGAACCAGTAATATTTTGTTTTTCTATAGCATTATAATAAAGAACTATTCAAACAAACAGAAACACAAAAAATACAAATAATAATAATTAATATTTAAATACTGTAGCACTCTTGAGAAACGCATACACATTGCTGGCAACTGAGAAACTGAGCAACGAGTTTACAGCATGTCGTGACCAGAGCAACTCTAGTTTCTGTTTCACTCGCTAGTCGCGATGCTACCATTTCACTATGAATATGTGCTTTCAACTTGAAAAAGCAACTCTAGTCTGCGTTGCGTTGCCGTCACCAGTTCTCTTCAGTATGTCCGCAGCCTTAGAGTCACGTGTTAATCTTACAGGGATATTTGCAATATCATCTTTTTGGTGACCTCTTCAATTGACGTCATTAGTGCAGCCTGAAATTGCTTTTGAGGAGAAGACCACGAGCTAGTTCTTTCCCAATGGCAAAATTGTTAAAATTAAATGTCATTTTAACTCTAAAAATACAAAAAAAAAGTTGAAAAATAAGTCAATTAAATTCATTGTTAGTTTAAATAGATAATAAATTAATGTACTCGATGAAGAATAAGAATTCGTTTAAATAGGACGAGAACGTAATACCAATCAAGCTGCTGGGCATTGAACGAGTTCACTATAAGTTACTGAAAGCACGCACCTTGAAATATAATTTTCCCTATAAGAAATATACAGGAAATTATCAAAACAATCCGTGGGTGATTCCTGACGTACGAAACCCACTTTTCCATAAGGGCATCATGTCCTATCCACCTACAATTCCCACACATAAATTCGATTTTATATTAAAGGAAACCTGTTCTTGAGAAGTTATAATTCAAGAGAGCAAAAATTAACACCATTTTAAACTTAATGTATATTAAAAACATTAAGTTAGGAAATCTGGTCAACTTAATAACAAGGATTATTCATAAAATACAATTCTACAACGAAATAATTAGTATACAATAATTTTTGAAAGTTCTTTAAGAACTTTATTCTTCTCTAAGAACTTTTACCTCTGTTGAGTATACAATAATTTTTGAAAGTTCTTTAAGAACTTTATTCTTCTCTAAGAACTTTTACCTCTGTTACAACGTTTTATTCATGGATATAGGTCATAACTATTCCATGTTAAGGTCCTTTTCGAAAGTTTTAATTATCAAATGAATTTTACCATTGCCAAACAAAGTTACGCATATTCACTTATTTCATCTGTATAACATTGTACATCTATATTTACTAACAGATCTATGTTACTGTCTATTAGTTTGTTGTGAAAAATATTTTAATTTTTTCTGGAATTAATATAAAATTTGTTACAGAAGTGAACAATTTAACATATTTTTCATCTTGTGAAACTGCCAAGGTTTTAACACCCAAGACAGTTTTTCACTGCATTGAAGTTATGTGTCTGAAAGCTGTAAATTTGTAATTTGTCTCAGGATTCATTATTTCGAAAAATATAAAAAAGATAATAATAATAAAAAATAATAAAACATAATAAACCAAATATTAATTAAATGAAAATATCTAAGTATAAAGACGACCTGAAATTTCTTCAATTAAAAGTTAATAGACCTTTACAACATTTGATGTTATTATGTGTGATTTGAATATTTATCCAAAAGTATTTGTAAAATACCAGCATTTATCTTTAAATTACTTTTCATTTCATACCCCTCTTTTTTCAGTTTCTTCTATTAAATCACACTCTTCCTATAAATGTCTTGTTCAAATTATCAATCGTCAATGAAATACTTTTTATTTATCCACTCAAGTTTCAGATACATAAAGGTACGTATATTCAAATATTTTTTTATACTGGTAGTGGATGACACCTAATGTAAATATAATTTCGATTTATATTATTTCAATAATTAAATTTAATTAATAATTTTATTAATTAATTTCACTTTTTATTTTGCTACTTAGTATTGTGATTCTGTCATATTTATATATAGTGCGAACCATGTAACCGTCCACTTGGCCTTGAGAGATATCAGTAGGCGAGACAGGAGGTAGTAGGTTAGTATAAATACTTTCCTACAAACAATAGGAACTGTGAAAACTGACTCTTGCATGGGACGGTCTATATTAGATAAACGCCATGATAAAATAGCTTCGGTATGAAATAACAAAATCTTGAAATATGTGTAGATATATCGGACACCCACACACATACGCGCGCGCGCGCGCACACACACACACACACCCACACCCACACACACACACACACAGACACACACACACACCCACACACATACACACACACACACACACACACACACACACACACACACACACACACACACACACATTAAGTGGCTTCGTTCTTTTCACATATTGTAAGCCAATAAAATTGTTTTCTTTTATCACTGAGCATATTATACTGCCCCAGCAGATACTGATGCATTTGATGGAAACCTTCCAATAATGTTATAGATCAATTAAATTGCTATTTCTATTTTATTCCGCATGTTCAGGTTTCTATGAAGGTTTCCTCGCTTTCAAGGATATCCACATTGTTTAACATTTTTCCATCGCTTTTCATTACATGCATTGCTCATTTACCCACTATTGTAGACCTGATGTATTATGTTGGGGTATAAATATTGAGATTTACGTATATACAAGGTTATTTAACAAGTTTTTATGTTGCAGAGATTTTAATGTTTATACTACCTTTCTTTACATTTAACACTGTCTTAAATTGCCTAAACAACGCCGTGTTTAATCTGTTTTAGTCTGCAGCGATGTATGTAGCATACATGCTATGCTACTTTGATCTTCATGTTTGTTGTACAAATACAGATTGTGTCCTAGTAAATACTTATAGCACAAAGGTTTAAAGTACTGACATACATAAATAAATATAATTTATATGGTTTTTTATTTTATTTTATTTATAAATTTTAAAAGTATAACCAACAATTTCCTAACAGAACAAACTTTCATTCAAGGAAATTAAAAAACTACAACGAATTTTAATTGTTGTAACACTACAATTTTCATGACTTAACATTCGCCATTTATTTCTATAATATAGAAAATATTTACAATGACTATTCGAATCACGATTAAAGATGCGGGAACTGAAAATGTTTTGAAAGAAAGCATCCTCCGCAACGTTTTGGTTGTTGAACTTCAATATTTGTTAAACGGCTACATCTATTTCTATCAGCATCTATACAATAAAAAACCTTAAAATTATTCTCTTTATTTCTATAATCGGCAAAAGAATTATGAAAAGTAGATTGCTCTCGATATCTGAAAATAAAGACTATTTGTCTCTTCTTATATTCAAATCTTTAGCAAATCTGAAGCTGATATTAAATTATTTGAAAATAAACCAAAACCATAATCGTTAAAAATACATTACAAATTTCTACTTAAAAGCGTTTCGTAATTCATATTTTCTTAATATTAAATTAAAATAGATTGAAATATATAAAAAAAGGATTTGATCAATCCAATAACTTTCATTTTTACATAAGTAATATTAAAATACATTGTATTCCAGAAAAACGTCATTTTAAGTGTCGGTAACCTCAAATAATGATTTAAAATAATAAAAACATAACCTCAATTTAAAAACACGCTCAAACTGAATAAACCTAATTATTATCAACAAAACCGAGCGCTTTTTTATACTTCATTTTATTACTACTATTAATGCATGGCTGAATTACTTCATACTACAAAATATCTTATGATATTTTTGGTTATGAAATATTATGTTTACTAATGTAATATAATCACGAAAAGACCGATTAACATGGAGGCTACTCGTACATTTTAGCTTACATAGAAATCTTACTTAAAAAATACTAAATCCATTCTACATAATATATAGCTACATTTTAATATTAGTAATATAGTAACAAAGTTTGGTAACCCCTGAAGAGTTACTTATTAAAGACGTGTGTTAGTAAAACGAGATTATCTTTTATAACGCGATGTAAATTTAATTGGCGTCATTAAAAATATATATAATCTAAGGTTAAATATGAGATTAACTATAATCTAATTAAAATTTTCCATTAAAATAATTTTTCCTTACTTAGAATATATTTTAAGTAACATAGCTGATACAGAACAGAACGAAGTTAAGTAACACCAAGCATTTATTAATCTAAAACACATGATCAACGACTTTCTATGGATCAGCAGTATTGTTATTAAAATAACTAAAATATGCAACGCGTTTATCTTTGCAGTGAACCTACGAATGTGTGTATTTTAGATATTTGAAAGCCCTACCTTATTTTCGTTGAAATCAGTTTCCTTTATTTACAACACTCTTAGTAACAGCCACTGCACACTTGATGGACGTCCAAAGCAGGCAAACAGAGAATATGCTTTGCTATGCAGTCAGTAGTCCTTCAGCCTACGTTTCCTGCTGCAACATTCGCACAAGAACGGATCCGAACGAATCCGAATTTAAACGGAAAGAAACGAACGGCATCGGTTTATTTTTTTACTATTTAAATATATATTTTTGTTGTTGGTTTTACATTAGCATATCTTTAAAATATTTTAAATAAAAACATATAATTGCTTGCATATGTGGAAGTCGTAAGACTGAAAGTGTCAAAGGAGTTGACCTGAACGAAAAATGTAAACAAGTTGATAAAGATGTTTAAAATGTACTGAATAAAATAAAATCATAAGACATTGAAAGATCAATAAAATAGGTAAAGAGCGCTATTGCTTATTCAAAATCGGTTAGGCCTACATTCTTATTTTAGTTACTTACTTTGCGCTATCTACTGTGTTTAAAATTTGTATAAATGGAATAGATATAATATATAATCCCTTATAAGTTAGATGTTTATTATTGAAATATATTTATTCCGTACTTTTACCAAATCTTAAACAATTAAAAATTGAATAAATAGGCTAGCTGTTATATAAAATCATACTATGTTACTTAATTTAAATGAAGCATACGATATTTTTTTAACTGTATAAGATTTTTGATTTGTAAATGACAAACATAACCTGTAAATAACCTCTGAATGAAAAAGAAAACAGTTGTTAACGTTAACTAATGTCTCTATTACAGAGCCTCTCATCTCGTAAAGTCTCTCTTTATGTCAGGTTATTCTGAATGGGAAGGAAGTAAAATGCTACACGTGAGATCATAATGTCTCTCGTACAACCTGTAACAGATTGTTTTAATACCGTCAAACTTACAACTTAAACATACTCTGCACGCTAATGTTCAGTGTATTCACTAGGCACTGTCAATGCTTCGCCCTCACTGGACTTCATGGGCAATCGTACCTAACCTAACCTAACCGCACACACTGTAAAACTGTCTCACTTCTTGTGAAGGGGTGCTCCTTTCTTTGGTACAATAAGTCTAGAATATGCATAAATAAATCTGACACCGGAACTTTGAAGACTTTGCCAATGCCATTTTTGTGTGACGTCATAGTCTATTGCGTTCTAAACTGTTGCTTTCTCTTCACAACCTTTACTGGAAATTTTTATTACGTATGAACATTAAATTTTTTACAGCCAACGATCCAGTTCATTGGTCGCACCCGTACTTTATAAACATAAAAGGTTATCTTCGATTTCAATAAAAGGTTTTTAAGAAAGACCGGAGTTCAAGACTTTAGTGATAAGATAACGTAATCTTCCGTCTAAGGTCGTTTATAAGGGTTTGGGTTCTACCCATTCCCGCCAGCCTACCTGTTACGCATTCCTTAGTGCGTCAGGACCCTAAAACTAACACACCAAACAGAGTGTATAAAGATTGAAAAACTATATTTGTCAAATGTCTCAAAATTAAATTGAAGTAACTTTTAAAAAATAAAGAAACCACCTAAGAAATTCGGGTAGGTTACATTAATTATCAAATTTAGTTTGTCACGGAAATTATATTACATAATATTTAATTTAATTAAAATTTTAATTATTTTTAATAACAAGGAATTAAATTTTATTTTTAGGATCGAATTGAACTTCAGTCTGTTATTAAAAGAAAGTTAAAACTCAATGTAAGTTTACAGTTAATGAGCGCTGTGTAAATCGTTGCATCTGCCAATAGAGACGGTTAGAGCCAGTGAGGACCAGAGGGTGCTGAGCATTTGTCGATTTTTAAAACTTAGTTTTACAAGGGAATTGAGTGGATCATAAAATGTTTTAAACTTTAATAGTTTATTGGCCATAGTTTTGGAATGGGAACGTATTTTCCATTTCCCATGATCCTTTCCGATACCAGCTGTCTACAGATTACCACATATGGTCCAAAAGGTTTCAGTGCTGCTATCTATCAAAAAGTAGCAATTAAAATACTCTGGCTGTAAAAGTACATTATACTAAATCTACTTCTGCTCTACATTTGATCTTTAAAAAAATTATAAGCTGCCCATTCTGGCTTAACTAAAATCTTTCACAATTAAAAATTTTCATCTAAAACGTAAATAAACACTAATGTAAGTTCTGCCAACTACTATGAGTCTTATCAATACTGTTTCAGGAGGATGTTACATACCACATTTATGACGTGTTAATGGCCTGTGTATTGCCGTCCTTGGGATGTGCTTTAAGGTTTAGACTTGTGAAAAAGTCCCAGCCGTAACACGATAAACGAAATTGATTTGTAAAAACAAAGTATACAGATACGCAATCTGTGTATATAAAAGAAACAAGGAAATTCAGATTCCGTCATTGGAAATAATCAGGAATCTGTGACCGTGAACAGGTAAATAAATGTATAGTCAAAGTATAGCTGTTGAATGATATGATTGTGAGGAAAACAAAACGTAAAGTAAGAGTATCTTCCGATGAAGAAAAG
>JBAIZL010000002.1:155031213-155058713 GCA_036971475.1 Prosapia bicincta
ATTCGGTGAGTCCTCTTGCTTATACTTATATAAGTATTGTCGAAAGCATCCATGTCCAGTAGTTGGCTGCGTCAGGTAGTAGTTGGGATCACCGTGCTGACGGTTGGTCCTATCCGCTATCCGTGGGATGAGCTGGTGGGTCCACCTGCCCCTTTCAGAACCATCCCACTCCACTTGCCATCGTTGTAGACTCTTCTCCCTTTCCCTTGTTCTGGAATCTTTTGCCTCCACCGGTTCTCGCGTTCTTCGCCGATACCGTCTCCTATATTCCTCTGCAATAATCTCGATCGGCAGTAGTCCCGAGATCACGTGAGCAGCGTCCCTAGAGACAGTCCTAAACGCGCTGGTGATCCGTAATGCCATTTGCCGGCCAACTGGGTATATTCTTCTTTGGCATTCTTGTAGCTCTAGTGCTTTTGCCCAAATGGCAATACCATAGGTCAGTATTGATGTCACAACTGACCCAAGGAGCGCTCGTCTTCTTGGTTTAGGACCACCCACATTCGGCATGATGCGGGATAATGCTCCTCCAACTGCTGCCGCCCTGGAGCTGGCATGCACTACTTGATCCTTGAAGTTGAGACGTGCATCTATCATTACTCCTAAGTATCGTACTGACACCTTGGACTCAACCACATGCTCCCCAACTTGCAGTGTAATTGTTTCCCTTTTCTTCCTGCTAGTTATGAGCACTACCTCTGTCTTATGCATTGCTATCTTGAGTCCTGCTTCCCTCATCCAGTCGGCATATTTCCTGAATGTTTCGTTAAACAGGTTTTGTATGTCCTCCAGGAACTTTCCCACAATCACCAGGGCGACATCGTCTGCAAACGCGACCTGCGATACCATTCTCGGGATCTTCACTTCAAGGAGACCGTTGTACATTACATTCCACAAGAGCGGTCCCAGGACCGAGCCCTGTGGTACTCCTCCACTAATTTTATACATTTTTTGTCCCTCATCTGTGTCATATTGCAGAAGTCGGTCAGTGAAGTAGCTGGCCACCAACTTCTGCATGTACTTAGGGACATCGAACTGGTCCAGTGCTTCCATTATTCTACCCCACCTTGCAGAGTTGAATGCATTTTGCATATCCAGAGTGACTACTGCGCAGTATTTTTTCTCACCATCAGTCCATCTGTCTCCTGTAGTCGCATCCTTTGCTGTGCTAACTACCATATTAATCGCATCAGCCGTTGACCTTCCTCTGCGAAAACCATACTGACTATCTGACAGATGCTTTTCAACTATTTCCTCTATTCTTGTATACATAATCCGCTCAAGAATCTTTCCCGCCGAGTCAAGCATGCAGAGTGAACGATAGGATGATGGTTCGTCCGGTGGCTTTTTTCCTTTTGACAAGAGGACAAGTCTCTGCAGCTTCCATTTGGTAGGAAAGTGCCCTTCCTGTACGCATCTATTGTACATATGTAGGAACATCCCTGGCGCTATATTTATGGCTCTTTTCAGGGCAATGTTCGGGATACCGTCGGGTCCTGGTGCCTTATTGTTTCTCAATCTTGAGCTCGCAGACATTAGCTCCTCTAATGTTATCGGTGGGACCGGCTCGTCAGTGCAGAAGTTACCTATCTCTAGCTGTTGTTGTCGCGGGAAGAGGTCCGTGACAATCCTCCCCAATAGAACCGGACAGGTGGGTGAGGCCTGTGATTGAGGTTTTACTCTTTTCATAACCACTTTATATGGTCTGCCCCATGGGTCACCTTCTACCTGTTCCACTAGTTCTTGCCAGCAGTGTGCCTTACTGCTTTTGATGGCCTTAACCAGTTTGAGCCGCGCAGCTTTATAGGATTCCTTCCGGTCGCTATAGTTCGGTTTTTTCCTGCCTCTAGTGACGCTTCTTCTTGCTCGGATGGCCTCCTGGCGACTGTTGGCGATGTCATTATTCCACCAATACATGGGAGGGTGATCATTTCTCTGACGCTTTCGCGTCATTGTGGCGTCACATGCAGCGGCAACTCTGCACATTACTTCCTTCACCTCATTATGTGCATCATTTGCTGTAATGGCTTCGCTATTGAAGGCCACTTGGAATAGCTCCGCATCGAATTTACTAGCGTTTCATCCTTTAAGGTTCGTCCTTTTACGTGAGGGCCCCTTCTTAACCTGTTCCCCCATCACTTCAAAGCTGATGACCCGATGGTCGCTCATATTGAAAATATCATGTACCGTCCAGGCATTGCCCCCCCTGGTCAAGCTGGAACTAGCCCATGTAAGATCAACGATCGAGCTTCCACTATTCCTCTTAAATGTCGGGAGGGTTCCGGTATTCAGGAGGACCATGTCCAAGAAGGACATCGCCTGGAGCGTTTTATTTCCTCTTTCATTCGTTTTCTTGCTGCCCCACTCCTAGCCTGTCAAGCAGGTCCGTAAATTCACTGGTGTTTAGGCTGGGCGGAGCATATATGCTATAAAAATGCACTCCTCCAAGCTTAGCCCTCACATATCCTCTTTGGGTGCTATCTGGCTGGTCTTCAAAGGGGCGGTCATTGCACGACCATATAGCAGCCTTTCCCGTGGCATCGGTAATCCATGCTTGTGTTTTGAGCCTAGTGTACTGGTCCACCATAGTCACTAGGTCAATTTTCATCTCTCTGACCAGTTGGGTCAGTAGATCGTGTGCGGCCTCACAATGGTTCAGATTATGCTGTAATATTCTCATTTTCGGCTGCCGGGTTTACCCTTGTTCTTCTCATGGAAGAGAGTGCACTTATAGCTACCCGCTATGTGATCGGAATTTCTTTCTCCCTCCGAGCATAGGGGACAGCACGGTTCATTCGGACAGTCGGCGATTTTATGGCCCACCTGGCTACACTTGAGGCAAAGGCTGGATCTGTCGATTTTGTGTGTGTGTGTGTGTGTGTGTGTGTGTGTGTGTGTGTGTGTGTGTGTGTGTGTGTGTATGTGTGTGTGTGTGTGTGTGTGTGTGTGTGTAGGTGTGTGTGTGTGTGTGTGTGTGTGTGTGTGTGTGTGTGTGTGTGTGTGTGTGTGTGTGTGTGTGTGTGTGTGTGTGTGTGTGTGTGTGTGTGTGTGTGTGTGTGTGTGTGTGTGTGTGTGTGTGTGTGTGTGTGTGTGTGTGTGTGTGTGTGTGTGTGTGTGTGTGTGTGTGTGTGTGTGTGTGTGTGAATGTGTGTGTGTGTGTGTGTTATTCTTTATTTTTCTTGATAATGTTGGTACTGTTTGGCAACGAAAAGCTTTGAATTGTATAACTTTAAGAAATTGTTTTTGTATTTGTATTTTCTCTTTTTTTTCATTGTAAACCAGAATAAATATTTTATTATTATTATTATATATATATATATCTATATATATATGTGTGTGTGTGTGTGTGTGTGTGTGTGTGTGTGTGTGTGTGTGTGTGTGTGTGTAATAATAAAAAAAAGAGAAATACAAATACAAGAATAATTGATTGAATCATACAATTCAAAGCTCTTCGTTGGTAAACAATACAAACATCGTCAGGAATAATAAAGGATGTTATACATACAAGTGTTAGTAACAAACAATGTTGCGGGACCTATTACAATATTGTCAAATTTATTAATTCGCTGACTTAACACTACATACATGATGAATGAACAGATAAAATCAAAATTTGATACTATATTCAATGTATGTAGTATCAAGGCAGAAAAATTAATAAATTTGACAATATTGTAATCGATTTGGCAACACTGTTTGTTAGATGTAACTAACATTTGTATGTATGACTTTATTATTTATTCCGGATGACGTTGGTACTGTTTGCCAAAGAAAAGATTTGAATTGTATGATTCAATAAATTATTTTTCTATTTGTATTTTTCTTGTTTTTCATGCATATATTATTTTTTTTTAATATATATATGTATATACTTACACCACTGCAAGTGGTTGTATTATAAATAATTGTTCTGTGTTTACTGTAAAACCCCTAATTTCAGGAGGAAAATAACGTTGTGTTAAATGAAACTACTTTCAAAACTATCTGCAATTTACAATATCGTCGTTTAACTATCGATACTTTAAGTGGAATATCACTCACGATAAAAGTGATAAAACTAAAAGTAGCCAGCACTGAATCCTGAATGAAAAGCTAAGAGCTCACAATGCTTTTACGCCTAGAGTGGTAAGACACATTTAGGATGTAGAGCTTCACTAAAATAAATTACAGTAAATACAGAACGCAAAAGTTCCGAGCACTCTGCGTATGGTATGGCCATCGGGTTACCCCCGTCTCCTGCAGAGAGCAGCAGTCGCGATCTTCATGATTGTTAGGTCATCGTTGATTGGAATTCTATCTGGCTTTTATTATTACGGCCGGCTCATGACTGGCATCTGCAAACGTGCAGTCAAGGCCAGATTGCTACAATTAAGTGTAACCACTTCTTGATAAGTGGAGGAATGAATGTGTTGCAACTGGTAGTACTACAGTACCAGAAAGTAATTTTTCGCGTTAGAACTTTTTATATATTTTTTCTATTGTTTTTAAGTCACAAACACTTCTATAAGATATGTTGAGCTGCATGAATCAGGGGTGCAATTGTCTTTTATTTATCTAAAGAACTAATTCGGTGACGTTGGAAACGTCCTTCGGTAAGAAGGAACTTGCAAGGCTGTTAAAAACAAACCGTATTGTTGACGAAATTCACAACAACCTTCACGCTTTGTGTTCCGAGACAAATCCAATGTTTACGTCGCCAAAGAAACTTTATACACATTGGAAAGCGGAAATAAACGAAATTTCTAGAAGCACCTATGCTTAGCACAAACATCACAACAGTAAATCCGCTAAACTTATTAATTAATAATACGTATCAGAAAAACAACTATATTTCTAGATTTCCGAGTACCTAATCTATTACACTAACGTACAATAGGCAGTTACCTATAAAACACAGACTGAGAAGATCAGTAGCACAGCTAGAAAGTAGTGCTGGGGTAGGGTAGCTAATTCATACCTTCAAAATAAATTAAAACCACTGCACGCTACTCAAACACCTAAAAATAGATGCAACTTAAAAAAAAACACTGAATTACATTTTTTCTTAAATTAAATCAAATTCAGTGAGATATTCTTAAATATACTCAGTTATACCTAAATATACACAGATATTCTTAAATATACTCAGACATAACTAAATATACACAGATAAATTTTAATACTCAGTTATACCTCAATATACACCGATATAAGTTTAACATACTCAGTTATACCTATATATACACAGATATACTTTAACATACTCAGTTATACCTAAATATACACAGATATTCTTAAATATACTCAGACATAACTAAATATACACAGATATACTTTAACATACTCAGTTATACCTAAATATATACAGATATACTTTAACATACTCAGTTATACCTAAATATACACAGATATTCTTAAATATACTCAGACATAACTAAATATACACAGATATACTTTAACATACTCAGTTATAACTAAATATAAATAGATATTCTTAAATATACTCAGACATAACTAAATATATACAGATATACTTTAACATACTAAGTTATACCTAAATATACACAGATATACTTTAACATATTCAGTTATACCTAAATATACACAGATATACTTTAACATACTCAGTTATACCTAAATATACACAGATATACATTAACATACTCAGTTATACCTAAATATACACAGAAATTCTTAGATATATTCAGACATAACTAAATATACACAGATATACTTTAACATACTCAGTTATAACTAAATATACACAGATATACTTTAACATACTCAGTTATAATTAAATATAAATAGATATCCTTAAAAATACTCAGATATAACTAAATATACACAGATATACTTTAACATACTCAGTTATACCTAAATATACACAGATATACTTTAACATACTCAGTTATACCTAAATATACACAGATATACTTTAACATACTCAGTTATACCTAAATATACACAAATATACTTTAACATACTCAGTTATACCTAAATATACACAGATATATTTTAACATACTAAGTCATACCTAAATATACACAGATATACTTTAACATACTCAGTTATACCTAAATACACACAGATATACTTTAACATACTCAGTTATACCTAAATATACACAGATATACTTTAACATACTCATGTATACCTAAATATACACAGATATACTTTTTAACCTACTCAGTTATACCTAAATATACACAGATATACTTTAACATACTCAGTTATACCTAAATATACACAGATATACTTTTTAACCTACTCAGTTATACCTAAATATACACAGATATACTTTAACATACTCAGTTATACCTAAATATACACAGATATACTTTAACATACTCAGTTATACCTAAATATACACAGATATTCTTAAATATACTCAGACATAACTAAATATACACAGATATACTTTAACATACTCATGTATACCTAAATATACACAGATATACTTTTTAACCTACTCAGTTGTACCTAAATATACACAGATATACTTTAACATACTCAGTTATACCTAAATATACACAGATATACTTTAACATACTCAGTTATACCTAAATATACACAGATATTCTTAAATATACTCAGACATAACTAAATATACACAGATATACTTTAACATACTCAGTTATAACTAAATATACACAGATATACTTTAACATACTCAGTTATACCTAAATATACACAGATATACTTTAACATACTCAGTTATACCTAAATATACACAGATATTCTTAAATATACTCAGACATAACTGAATATACACAGATATACTTTAACATACTCAGTTATACCTAAATATACACAGATATACTTTAACATACTCAGTTATACGTAAATATACACAGATATACTTTAGCATACTCAGACATAACTAAATATACACAGATATACGTTAACATACTCAGTTATAACTAAATATAAATAGATGTTCTTAAATATACTCAGACATAACTAAATATACACAGATATACTTTAACATACTCAGTTATACCTAAATATACACAGATATTCTTAAATATACTCAGACATAACTAAATATACACAGATATACTTTAACATACTCAGTTATACCTAAATATACACAGATATACTTTAACATACTCAGTTATACCTAAATATACACAGATATACTTTAACATATTCATTTATAACTAAATATAAATAGATATTCTTAAATATACACAGATATACCCTAATATACACCGATATTATAAGATATGCGTCAATATACCTTTAGTTCTGTATTCCACTAATTTCCCCTATGTCTTATTCTACAGGCAGAGTCCAACAGTAAGTACTTCACAATTGGAGTTTGAATTTTTATATTACAATATTTAAAAAAGCTCATGGCTGTAAAGAATCGAAAAAAATGGGTAACAAATCTTTTAACAAATAATATTCTAAACATTCTAACGATAATATTAAATGATGTGTTAAAATAAATTATTTCAAATAAAACTTTTATTTTTACCTAATGAACGTTATTGCTTCACCATTCCTGGTTGTTAGCTTTGAGGATTGTTACTTGGTAGACAAAATGTATATTAATAATAGGTACAAATAGAGGTTTTTGTATTATTTTATTATTATTTAAATAATTTTTTTTTTTAATAAATAGTGAATAAATCTTACACACATATTTGGCCTTCATAGCAACATCGACCGATTGAAAAATTTGATAACTCCATGATATGAGTCCAATTTCTTGAAAATTAGTCTCATGTTTGAATAAAAACTTGTAATTGTACGATTTTTATAAAAGAATGTGTCATCGAGTTAGTTCGAAAAAATTACCTTTATAATACAATCTATTGTCAATAACTACTGCACATGTCTCGTTAGTGTGAATAACATCGTTTTGATTGCTGGTCTGTGTTATTATATATATGTCTTCATTATATATTATTATTATATGTCTTCATATATAAAAATGTTAAGTTGGTTTGTGTAGGCCTACGCTTTAAAAACTGCCAAATTTCGACACGACATACAAACCGAGATTGTCTCTATTTATTTTTCGCGTCAGTAACATACCCGTGAAGTGAGAAAACTTTTGTAACTGACAGCTGTGAACACTCGTCATACTAGCTAATGACAACTCCTCTATCGTCCAAGAATGATGCTACTCACGCTTCAAATATGAGTTTATATAGCGCAAGTTTTCGTAAGATTGAAACCAAAACCGACATTACAGCCAGCCAACAACTGCTTGTGATTGATTTTGAGGCTCTCTCGACTTAAAGACCTTTGTTTTTAAATTCATGGATAGGCCCTACTCGTCAGATAATTATTAATTTTTAATCATTTATGATATCTGCCTAAAAGCTCTCTTTAATTCTCTTTACAGTCTATTTATTATATATACATAATATTAATATATATAATGTTCATAATATACATACATCCATACTTACACACACACACACACACACATATATATATATATATATATATATATATATATATATATATATATATATATATATATATATATATATATATAAGTTACGTTTTATATTAAGCAAGAAAGGTTTTTAAAAATGATTTTTATTTTTAACAAACCTTTGAATTTAATAAACAATTAATTTAGAAAACTTAATTTAGAAAAATTTTACTTAATAAAACAATACAATTGATATGCACTCAATCGGAGTGGAAAACGTCTGTGCGATACAGAGGCGACTTACACACTGCCGGGGCTCTGTTCTCACACCTATATAATACTAAAGCTGCGTAAGCAGGAATCTTCCTAGCACGCATTTAATTATGAAATGTTCACATAAAATGTTTATATAACTCCTCCATCCCTAAAGAGAACTTCGGGGGTTGGCGAAGTTTCGGCGTTGGTTGAAGTCTTCTTCTTCTTCCTGATGAGGGCGAAGTATATAAGGCTGCTGAATACGCCTCCGTAAAGGGCAATATTCGGCATGGGTTGAAGTCCTCTTCACTGGAGAAAGTCACCAGGCAAAGGTTGATTTCCAAGATCCAGTTAAATGGGTTGTCTGCGATTTCCAACGCAGTATCCTCGTAGTTTGTAGGCGTTATCGTTTTTGATGATGGGCATTTTACAGTCTAAATTTTCTGTTCATTATAATTCAACTGAGCAAAAGTATTTGGAATTGATTAATACAATTTATAATGAGTCTTTTCTATCATAGGATAGATACAAAATGTTTATAACATATACAATTGTTATCAGAATCTAATTTTTGTTCTACAAAATTTACATTGATTACAATAAAAGTTTTATATAATTTTTCATAATTTTTACCATCATTTACATTCAACTTGCCTGTTATAGATTTGATAAGGATTCTAGTCAGTTTATAAGAATTCTTTTTGTTTTGTTATCTCTTTAAGAGTATAGTTTCTAATTTTCTTCAATTACATTTCTTTTTGTGATTAACATATTTCAAATAATTAACAATATTTATTACCATAATTAGTTACATATCATTTAATTAATTACAAAAGTTTGTAACACATACAATTAATAAAAACAATGTTGTTTAAAAGTTTAATAAAGTTTCTTGCATAGAACTAGTGGACAAAGGTATGGTAGGGATTTTAATTTGATTGTGTCGAATATGAACAAGAAGGATTTTGGTCATTAATTACATTTTTTATCTTCTTAGGCCTTTTAATTTTCGACAAATGTATTTTGTCTTTTGTATTATGATGTCTAGGCTTTATTTTACCAGTTTTTCTTTCCTTGTTTATTGAAGCTATCTCTTCCTTGCTATATCTGTTTTTCGTTTTGCTTTGCTTCTGAACTGACTTTATATAAACTTCAGATGGTATTTCTGGAAGTGGTTCTTTGTTTACATTCCTTTTTTCTAAAACTTTTTCTTTAATTCTTTGATTGCTATCCCTAATGTTTTCGTAAAGTATTTTTGTTTTTTCCTTATGGTTTAAAACGTAGTCATTTACAATTTGTTTTTCTAAATCTATATCTAATAAAGAGTTTGAATTTATGTGTCCAAATAAGACTTCGCACGGCGTTCTTTTTGTGACTGAATGAATGCTATTGTTATAGGCAATTATAGCATATTTTACTTTCTTAATTATACTGTCTTTTTTAAATTCGATTTGATTATTTAACAGCCTTATGTGTTCTATTAAGGTGGAATGGAATCTTTCACATAATCCGTTTGATTGGGGGTTTTGTGTACTGATAAAATGGATTTTGATTTTATGCAGGTCTAATATCTCCTTCACAATCCTGTTATTAAACTCCGTTCCATTGTCTGAGATAATAACTGTTGGTAAGCAGAACTGCGCAAAGTAATCTAATAACTTGTCTGCAATCTCTGTAGCTTGAGAGCTTCCCAAGCGATAAGCTTGAGCATACTTTGTGAAACTGTCGACAATGCTGATAAACGCATTCTTTTCTAAAGAGATAGTGTCGATGTGAATTATCTGGAAAGGCCTTGCAGCTGTAGGCGTCAAGTTCATCTCTAATTGTAAGGGGATTCTGTCATATTTGGTTCTTTGACATATGTCACACTGATTTATGAAATTTTGGATTAGTGATTTTAAATTAGGCCAATAATATCTTCGCTTAATTTGTTCGTATGTTTCTTGTATCCCTCGGTGATTGGTTTTGCTGACATGATAATTACTTATCGTTTCTAAGGTATCTTCTTCCGAAGTTAGGTCTAAGAGTTTGTTATTACACTTAACCAAATTTAGTTCAGTTTGTTTGAAATTTTTGGCTACGCATGATGCAAATTTCTCGTAAAAATCGTCTTCAAAATATAGATTATATTTTATTTTGGGTACCAAATATGATTTTACAAAGTTAACTATGTCTTCTTTAAAGTTATTTTCTGATATTTCGACCATTAAACGAATTTTTGAAGTTCCGAATAGTTTTATAATTTTTACTTTCTTTGGCTCATACTTTACCAATGACAAAAATATTTGATTTCTCCCAACGTTTACAGGCTCGTCGGAAATTGGTATTTCAATTTGGGTGTTCCCTTCGAAGTTGGAATGCACGGTTTGACTGTCACTTTCTTGATCGTACTCTAAGTTGGCATTATCTGTTGCGTCGAGTTGTACGACCATAGACTCGTTATCTTCATTTAATTCCGGGAAGAAACGTTGGATTAATCCAGCTGGAGATAAATCAAGGTCTGGTTCTACAGTGTGTTGGGTGTTTGTTGACCTTGTATTAGTAATGTTCAATTGTATTCTAGATAAGGCATCGGCGTTTTGGTTTAATTTGCCTTTTTTGTATCTTATGTCATAATCATATTCCTCTAATTTTAATCTCCATCTTAAAAGCTTGGAATTTGGTTCTTTAACTGAAAATAACCATTGTAAAGGTTTATGGTCTGTATAAATTTTAAATTTTCTTCCAAATAAATAAGGCCTAAAGTGTTTAGTGGCCCATACGATTGCTAGTAATTCCTTTTCAATCGCGGAGTAATTAGTTTCGCTGTCATTTAAAGTTCTGCTGGCATACGCTATAGGAAGGTCCTTTCCATTTTTGTCCTGGCTTAAAATTGCTCCTAGTGCAAAATTACTAGCGTCTGTTGTTAGAGTAAACTCCTTTTCAAAATCTGGGTATTGTAGAAGGGGCTCATTAGTCAGTATATTTTTACATGTTTCAAAACATTCACTGAAGTCTGGATTTTCTATATTTATTTTTGCATTTTTCTTTAAACAGTTAGTAAACGGTTTTGTTATCTTGGCGAAGTTTTTAATAAATTTTCGATAATAGCCTATTAGTCCTAAAAATCCTTTAATTTGTTTGGTGGTTTTGGGTATTGGATAGTTTTTGATTGCCAAAATCTTTGCTGGGTTAGGTTTTACGCCTTCCGGTGTAACAACATGCCCTAGATACGCTACTTCTTTTCTTAAAAATTCTGTTTTATCCAGCTGTACTTTAAAGTTGGCTTTGCGTAATCTGTCGAATACTTCTTTAAGTCTTTGTATATGTTCTTGGAGGCTAGTGGAGTAAATTATAATATCGTCTAAATAAACTAAACATGTTTCATTTTGGATTCCTCTCAGAATGTTATTCATAATTCTTTGAAATGTAGGGGGGCTATTCTTTAGTCCAAATGGCATTCTTAAAAATTCATAGTGTCCCGTTTCTGTTGAAAACGCTGTTTTTTCTATGCTATTTTTATCCATTTCTACTTGGTGAAATCCTGAGGCTAAATCTAAAGTTGTAAAATACTGAGATCGTCCTAATTTATCTAATATGTCGGTAATGTTTGGCAAGGGAAATTTATCGTCAATTGTTTTCTTGTTTAGTCCTCTAAAATCTATTACTAATCGAAATTTTCTTTTGCCAGAAGCGTCTTGTTTTTTGGGTACAATCCAGACAGGAGAGTTCCATGGAGAGTTTGAAGGTCTAATAATTCCTTGTTCAAGCATGTCCTCAGTTTGTTTATTAATTTCGTTCTTGTAAATCTCTGGATATCTATAATTTCTGGAGTATACGGGAATTTCATCAGTAGTCCTAATAACATGTTTTATTTGGTTGCTAAAAGTTAAATCGTTTCCGTCAATATGGAATAAATCTGCATAATCTTTTATTAAACTTGTTATAGCGGATTTTTCTTCCGAGTTCATATGTTCCATTCTAAATTTTGATAAATCTAAATTTTTTCTTCTCGAATTTTTTTGTTTATAATCTAATAAATTGAAATTAGCGTTCATTTGCATTGCATCAGGTCTGAAAATATTATATTCCTCTAAAGATTTTACTTCTAATGGTTTACTTATTGTTAATTTTACATTTTCTTCCGTATTGTTTATAATAGGGCAATAGGCTTCACCCTTATGCACTGAAACTATACACTGCGGAATTTCTAATCCGTTCACTTGTTTGTGTGGTAAAATACCTTCTCCATTATGAATATTTTGTATTTTTAATTTAACTGTTTGGCTAGTGCGGGCTTGTATAACATAACTAAATTGTTCCTGCTTTATTGACGTGCTGTCTGTTTTATTACAACTTCCTTTTTCAGTGTTAAAATATTGAATAGGGATTTCCTCATCACAAAGTATTAATTTATTATTTATAAAGTCTAAGCTTATTCCTAAATCCTTTATATTGTCTAGCCCTAGTAATAGGTCAAAATTCTGATGAAAGTCAAATAAATAAAATTTAATTGCTTTTTTAGACAACAGAGGTATGGTGCAACAAAAATTTTCTTTTGAAGTGCCGTGTGCGGTGATTACTTCAAACGGCTCTTTTTTAATGCTTGTTTTAAAATTTTTCCAGCCTAAAGATTTTCGCATAAATGATCTAGTACTGCCCGTGTCAATTAATATTCTAGATTTGGTGTTTGTGTCGTATATAAATGGTAGCTCGTTATTTTCGCTTTGTAGATTCATTATTGAAAATCGATTCCGAGGCTTGTATGTCCTAAAAAATCGTCCTGATCGATTTTAGCGGTCTCTTCTTCGTAGTTGTCGGTTAAATTTTGGGATTCTTCGAAGTACTCTTCTTTCCCGAGATCTTCTTCAAAAGCGAATGATTCTTGTCCATTAGTCTGGTACATAGTGTAATCGTCTTTTTCGGCTCCTTGTCCGGTCATTTGATACAAATTCGTTTGTCTAGAAGGCCTATCTGTCTGTCTGGTGGAAATACTCATAGGGGTAGGTTGATAACTCGTTTTTCGCTGAGGATACTGAGGTTTAGTAGTGTTGTTGTTTGGTTGTCCCCTTTGAGGCTGACCCTGATTAGCAAAAGTTGGTGGTCTATAGGAAGGATTTGGGTGTTGATAAGGTTGTTTAGGTATTTGGTGGTATTTAAATTCAGTATGTATCGGTCTTCTTACGTTATGAGTTTGGCTTTTCTGAAAGACTGGTTGTTTGCTTGGCTGAGTAAACATTTTATTATTTTTAAATTGGAAGTCGTTTGTGAGCATATTAAGTGCTTCACTAAGAGTGTTAGGGTTCTTGGTACGCATTAGTGACCCGATGGGTTCATGCAAACCCCTAAGGAGAACTCTTAAAGCTAGTTTCTGAACGTATTCTATTAAAATGTCTTTAGCCATCTGCCTTTGAGGCTCTTTATTCATAAAAAATGAAATTTGTAAATTTAGTAACTTTTGAATTTTCTCATAGAATTGAAATGGTGATTCGTTACTTTCTTGTTTTAATTCTGACATCTCTAAGTTTAATGTGAAACAATCTCTTTTGTCTGAATAACTAATTAATAATACTTTTCTAGTTTCGTGCCAATTGTAAGAGTTAGAGTTTACAACCATTTCCAGTGCTTGGCCTTTTAATTTAGAAAGAATAGAGGAGAACAGATACTCATTTTGAAAATCCTCTGGATTTTCGCTTACATAAAACTTATTCACTATCTTATCACATATTGAGATAAATCTGTGGAGCATAGTGGGCTCTCCACTATACTCGGGTATCATGTCAAGATACTCCTTTTTTAATGTTGGCGTTGCCATTATTTAATATTATTTTTCAAAATAATAAAAATTAAAAATCAATTATATAAAATTAAAAAGTATTTACTCTACTTTTTCTTAATTCTATATCTTAAGATCTACTTACAAGTTGATCCAAAATACTTTGCTCATTTGAACAACTTTCACTTTTCACTTTTCACCTACACGATATTCGCTCGTGTTCTTAATAGATATGCGCTCTATTAAGTGGTTGTAGATATTCACTCTACTTAAGGTTTCCTCAATTAACGGTTAAAACCGACGGACGTTATATTCGTTAACTTCCTTGAGGGTCCTACCGACTGCGCCAGTTACGTTTTATATTAAGCAAGAAAGGTTTTTAAAAATGATTTTTATTTTTAACAAACCTTTGAATTTAATAAACAATTAATTTAGAAAACTGTTACATAAATTTTACTTAATAAAACAATACAATTGATATGCACTCAATCGGAGTGGAAAACGTCTGTGCGATACAGAGGCGACTTACACACTGCCGGGGCTCTGTTCTCACACCTATATAATACTAAAGCTGCGTAAGCAGGAATCTTCCTAGCACGCATTTAATTATGAAATGTTCACATAAAATGTTTATATAACTTATATATATATATATATATATATATATATATATATATATAAAGATTATTTCTTGGTACAGGAAATAAATTTCCTGTGTGTAAGTTTTTAAAATTTATGGTATTATAAGAAATTTGTAATAAAAAAAGAAATTGGAACACAAATGAACGAGTATCCATTTTAATTTGATGTTTAATCAAACAAAGGGGTGTAATAATGTCTTAAACATTGTAAATATTGTAAATAATAATAGATTTTGTCATCTTAAATGCCCCCACAATATCCATAATCGTTAACTTCGTATGTGAAATTAGCGTTGGGTATGTAGTCAGTGATAAATGGCTAACTTATTGATCGCCTTAACATTTTAAAGAAATATGTTGGTAACTGACCATACCTCAATAAAATAATCAACTTATTACAGGCTCCAAGGCACCATCAGTTAAGACTTTAGATTCACGAAAACATTATTCGCATTAATAAACAAAAAGTTAATTAATTAGAAGTGATTAATTATGAAAACAAGACATCTATTCTGATTAGCTTACATAAACACAAGTGCTAATCATCACGCGTTTTTATTGATTTCTTTATGGAAAAACTAATTATTTATAAGATATTTAATTCTGGTTAGTTGACACTTTCACTTGTCGCTTTTTATACGAAAATAATAACTTATCTTTGACAGCACATATCCTAAATATAGTGTTTGCACTCCGTAATCTAGATTCCATGTTGTTACTTTCCAGGTTTTACTAATTACTGGTGTTTCATCGATTAAAAACTAATACTAACCTCACTTCAAATTTATTGATAGATGAAACTTTTACCATCATCAGCTGTTTACATAGGTTTTTTTGTATTAAAAGCGCATCCCGCAACATGGTCACTGAATCGCACAACACAATATACTTGTGGCTTGTTCTCTAGTCAGCTGTACTAGAAAGTAACCTATAAGCAGGTCACAACGAAGTGCATTAGTAAGGGGTTTTTGATCGTTCGTTCAACTTTTGCATTCCATCGTAAAAATTTGATACATCTACATTAGTATCTAGTATATGGTGACCAAACGTATTTAAATTTTTAATTTTTTCTTTTAGTAAAGGTCTATTCAGTTAGATTTAACTGAAAGAGTGGAAAAATTGTCCACAACACAATTGTAGGTAAAGTTGTTGGTTTCGTTCCATAAAATTATCGTAAAACCGTTTACTGCTAAGTCCATTGGTTGGGTATAAAAACAAATGCTTGACATATCAGCAGACGCTGGAGTTTTGTTGTGCCTTCGGCTAGAAAATACAATCTACACTTAGACACAAAATTACTTTTAATATGAATATAAACAACTTCAATAAATCCAATCACTTGTTGTTATTGTAAAATAAAATGAACATCGGGTCTCTTTACTCTTACTTAGTTACAGCTTTGTAAATCGAATGGAAAGGAGTATTTAAGCTCCTATAGGGGATTAAATAAAATAGAGTTATAAATATAGGCTATCTGTAGTCCTATAACACATATTCACTTTAATCCCATATTCACCTTAATCACATATTCGCCTTAATTATATATTCATTTTAATCACATATTCATCTTAATCGCATATTCACCTTGACCATATATTTTCCATATTCACATAATCTCCTTAATCACACATTCGCCTTAATCATATATTCACTCTAATCACTTATTTATTTTATTGATATATTCACCTTAATCACATATTCTACTTATTCGCATATTCACCATAATCACATATTCACCTTAACCATATATTTTTCTTAATCACATATTCTCCCTAATCACTCATTCAGCTCAATCATATATTCACTCTAATCACATATTCATTTTATTGATATATTCACCTTAATCACATATTCCACTTATTCTCATATTCTCCTTAATCACATATTCACCTTAACCATATATTTTCCTTAATCACATATTCTCCTTAATCACACATTCACCTTAATCACATATTCACTCTAATCACAATTCACCTCACTCAAATATTTTCCTTAACAACGTAATCACCTAAATTCTCGGTGATTTTCCGATAATCACACATCCATTTTCCGCAGTTTTACAACAACATACGAAATCAAATCACGTACGTTTAATTTCGCTTGGAATCAATATTCTAGGAATTTAATTTTGCCTCATCTAACCGAACCTATTTTAACCACATACTTAGTAGCTATATTTAAATATAACTATAGTAACTATGTAATGAAATATAACAAAGTGTGATCAGTGAATTTTGAAGTTTCATAAGTGTTTGTAAAGTAAGGTTACTTTTTATATTTATCAAATTTCAACCTCTATTTAGGCTTCGCAACAATTATACATCACTTGATTCTTGTTTATATTACATTTGAAGTTTATATTACATTTATATTACATATATATAATATATGTGTATACAAAAAACGGGTTTCGCCTATTGTCTTTTTACAATACTTTTTAAATACTTTCCCTTTGACTATGTCGGTTACGCGAAGATCTTTATACATTCATGCTATTTTCAGAATAGTTAAAAAGGCACTGATTTAAGGCACTGAAACCTGTTGCGTTTACATGAATTTCAGCTGATCCATTTGCAAAACCTTAAGAATTGAAAAACTATAAACAAGTGTTTTTAAAGTCTTACATTTCTTAAGACATCCAATTAAAATACACTTACAGTTTTATTACTTTCATGATTGCTGCAGAATATACTATCACTATGTCCCTTATCGCATCTTCCAGATTCTTATAACTTTCCTCAAACAAACAATTTATTGTTAAAATAGCAATGTTTTTAATGTAATAGTCGAAAAATATACCCCCCGCATAAGACACAGAGATTAAGGGGCGAGCGAGATTCGACAAACTCTAAGTGAGCGTTCCCACCACCCTAAATATTAGTAGGCCTCAACCGTTCAACCCTCTTACTATTCTTGGGAGTTATACTAAGTAGGCTCCAATGTTTTTCATAATCACATATGTTCACTGAGTCATAGATGTTAGGAAAAATATTGTTATTATAAATGTCAAAACCAAAAAGAATATGTTTTTTTAAACATTCAAACATAACCTTATTAACAACCAAATGAAACTTTATTAACACATTGTTTCTTAATAAAACAGAACCCTGTATTACAACCTTATACCTACAGAGATTCAGTTTCTCTGCAATTTACATTGAAATTTAATTGTTTGCCCTAATCAGATCTATCTTGACCGGATACTTTGTAGCTGACCGGATGTAATGTAGTACTGTATCTTGATTTGTAGTAGCTGATTGTAATGTAGTATAATATAGGGCTATGTTTTATAAAGAAGGTGGTTTAATATTGTTCATAACAGCTCATTAGTTCGTCCGTATAAGACAATGTTTTATTTGTAGATCAACAATTAAAATATATTTTAATAGCTACATCCGGTTTTGTGACAGGTATAAACAGCTTGATTAAACCTTTAAATATTATTTAATAAAATATTTCAATTTGAAAACCCTAGTTCGATCAAAGTCTACCATTATTATTTTCAGAATGTTCCAATGCTTTAGAGCTAATGCACTTTGTTAGACCATAATGACTTACTTTTGACTGCTACTCCTTACATTAGAGTCGCTCTACTCACCTTCACCCGGTCCATTCACCTTCCATCACCGACTGGTCGAGCAGGCGCCGTACCGATGTGATTAGACACCCCTGAGCGTTACAATTTTTACTTAATTAATTAACCTATTGTTACTTTGCCTATACGGCCTCATGACGTTAAATTCCACGAAACTATCAGACAACAATAACTAGATACTAAAGCGTCCCCCTAGCGTGACGGACCATCCCAAGCTGCCTGCGTCAACTTTGGTTATGGACTGTTATATTTCTGACGTTATCATTCATCATTATTCAATATTTCTTTACCTTGTTTCGTATTTAATTGACGAATAGTGGAAACAATTTCGTCAAGTTTGTATCCAACCTAGTTGTCTTTGTCTAAATGTTTTCTTTGGAAGATTGTTTCAAGTAGTCTATACATTTGCCCTTTTCTCCTGATATCGGAAATATTCCTGTTTTCTTGTTTATATAGTGGTTGTTATTTTTTCCCTTTACGTTTACATGATCTCCGTTGCTGATTTTAACCATTCTACTTTAGATCATTATTTCAGAGCCTTCCAACGGCTTTACAGATAACGTGCATATGTAGCAACACTAACAAACAGCATTTTGCAAGTCTGGTTTGTAATACAATAGTCAAATCATTATTACATAACATATTCTGCATTTTGGCAAAATTCGTTCATGTTTGTTGAGTTAGGTATTTGATTAACCGAATGTATTCAAAAGCAAATAATGGACCGGGTCTTATCTAGCCTTTTGCCTATATTCTTCTACCATTCAGATATAAAATTGGATTTTTTTTACAATCCATTTTGTTTTGATAGTATTTATCTTCATTTTATTATTGCCATTGCAAATATTTATGCCATCCAAAAATTGCATTTCCAATGATTATTTATTACTTGCCGAGAGTACGGTATCGTCTACAAGATGTTCAAAGCATAATTACTTAATATTATTTTTCTATGACAACTAGAGTATCTTTATTATTATCTCTATATAATATACATTAAACCACAATAGTAACAAACAGGGAATACTACCTCTTTTAACAACTCTAACATATTAATATCTTCAATGTATTCGTTATTCATTGTTATCGTAGCTCTTTCATACCAATTTAAATTGCAAATACATATATATATATATATATATATATTTATATATATATGTGTGTGTGTGTGTGTGTGTGTGTGTGTGTGTGTGTGTGTGTGTGTGTGTGTGTGTGTGTGTGTGTGTGTGTGTGTGTGTGTGTGTTGGTATAATTGACGCACTATAAGTTCTGGGAGTGAGAGCACTTGTAAGTTGTGAGTAAGCGCATGCGGGTGAGGGAAGAAGAATCCATGCCGTTCTGCAACCATTAGTTATCTTGTAATTCTAGCCGTTCTAATGGCAGTTGTCCTATGACTAACCTATTCTACAATTAAAATATTGGAAGGAACCACTAATTCCACAAAAAAATCAAAAATAACAAATAAAACAATTTACTTAAGATTACACCCTTATGTACATTTCGATGACCATGTCATCATCATCAGAGTGTCTTATAACAAAATTACAATCTAGCAAACAAGAAGTTAAATAGAGTGATGCCAATCGTTCTCTACGCTCACTTACCTCACGTCTATATATAGCGACCGTAGAGAACGATTGGTAGCACTCTATTTAACTTCTTGTTTGCTAGATTGTAATTTTGTTATAAGACCCCTGATGATGGTGACATGGTCATCGAAATGTACATAAGGGTGTAATCTTAAGTAAATTGTTTTATTTGTTATTTTTTATTATTTTAGTGGTATTGGGGTTCTTTACAATATTTTAACTGTAATATATTGTACCTCTGTGCTCTTGATATTGTGTATAACCTATTCTAGTCAGCAGCTCACTGCCAATTACCACGTTCATTGTGCAGCTACTATTGTTAATTATATATATATATATATAATTAATTGTAACTGTTGCTATATTCCTGTTCGATTATCATGCATCCTGAGGTGAGTAAAATATAACTTCATAGTCAGGCCGCGAGATAAGAGTTTCGTGTGCTAGAGTTTTGTGGAGATAAAGCTAGAATCTGTTTTATGAAAATAACTTGATCCCAGTGCAACAGTGTCAGAAGCGATGATGTCGGGTGGAGTGTCACTGGACACTGTAAAAAAGATGGTAATGCAATGTCAGATGGCCAAGTGTTTACAACTTCAGGTTAGACACGTGTAAAAGCAAAATCAGTGGCAGCATTGGACGATTTTTATTAGCTAATGAAGCGGAATTTTAAAACATGTTAAGCGTGAGCTGTACGTGTTTGGCCAACGTTGGGTGTAAGGTCTGAAAACGTGGCGGAAAGAGGGCGAGAGTCGTAGTACACAAACTGGCCCGAGCCAGAGCGGAACTTAGAGTGCGCCACTTATACTTATTCCGTCACGAAGGAGAAATATGATGAATAGTTGATACACGGAGTACATCAGTTTATTTTGTACTGCATAACACGCAGCGAATATTCACGAGGATGAAAGGAATTTCTCGTAAATAAGAGTGAAACGATTTAAAAAGAGGAATTCCGGATATATGAAACATCGTTCCGGGATATAGGACAGGTTTGACTGGTAGAGGACTGTCGTGCTTACTGTTGGTTTTACATGGTTTCGTTACACCAGTCATGTGTTAAAAAATGAAGGGATCTGTATTGCGATGACGCTTGGAGACAGCCAAAGTATATTAGGCTGGATGTGTGACGACAAATTTGCAGGTCGCAGTTGTAAGACAGGGGAAAGGTCTTTTTCTTCCTGTCACTGCCATCTCCTATGTCCGTGAAGGTTACAGAACTGGCTTCATGAGTTCTATTGTTATCGATTCAGCTGTGTGTGTGTAATACTCTGAGAAATGCCATCCCAGTATTTATTTAAACCCACGAACCATTTACATGACGAGGTATCTTACTCCCACTCTCTACGATTCACTGAAATTTCGCAGTACGAAATATATACCGAACCCTCTACTTACTACAGTGCGTGCACAATGCCAAATCCACCTCCCGACAACACAAGGTCGCAGTTCAGCTTGTTAATTATGTTTTAATTGCATTTCAACTTCGATTCTTCAAGTTGCTATCTGCTTGTTTATAGTTCGAAACATGTTTCTTACATTATACATATCTAGTTTTTTTAATGGCTTCTTCTAGTATCTTTAAGCGACCATGTCTCGACCACTAATGGTCTAAAAACCTTCGTTTAAAGTTAAGTAGAGAAAATATTATTTTTTATTGCCTGTGAAAATGGTTGCTTTACAACGAAATGTGCAAACATAATTATTATGGTCAGAAGATGATTCGTGTTAATTGTCATAAATTCACTAATTTGTTTCAAAATATTGATTATTTTTATAGAATTTTAAATTAACTTTTTAACATTAATTTTTTAACAATATATAAACTTATTACAAATTTGTTTACAAGTATTGACTTCAGTTACCCACATTTTTAATAAAACTTCAAAAAAATCTTGAAATAAATTAAACCTTAAAATTAAATTTTGTTCTGTGTTTCATTGGTGATATTAGGAAAGCATCGTTTTTGTTACAAAGATTCGGTAAAACAGGTCTGCCAATGTTTTTGGGTTGGATAAAGAGGTCAGGGCTAGATAAGTACTAGCAATAGATTTCCTGAAGTCTGCCATTGACATCTTTTGCCCTGATATGCAAGAAAAGATGTGAGCATTTGCCACCTTCTTGTGAATAAGATCGGTGAATATAGGAAGGTACCAAATTTTAGATTTGATTTTAATCCTGTACCTGTTTATAAACCAGTCCATTTTATCAACTCCACCCATGAATTTATAGGTAGCACTGAACTTTGCCTGAGATACTTTTATCTTCTCCCTACCAAACTTTGACCAGCTAGTCACAGCTTACTGTGGTTCGGTAAAACTTTTACATTGTTGTTATCTTTCCAAGTAATGGCAAAAAGTTTGTTCTTTTCATCAAAACGATAGCCACTTGCACCGCGTTCCTCTTTTTTCATTTCTTTATCTGACGTGATAGGACAATAGTTCATTTTATTGTCTCGCACTGTCCCAGTGGCACAAATACTACTTTCCGTCAGGCTTTTTATCAAGACAAAACTTGTAAAAAGGAGTAGTCAATTTAAAAAATGTGATTTTGGGGAGTATTAAGTTCAGAAACTTTGGACATAATAATTGATAAGTCTACAGAGATTGTTTTAGCATTGGATATCTGTAATTTTTTCCCTATTAGAGTTTGGTATGAAACAGCAGCTCGTTTCTTCACAACATAATAACCCCTGTTAAAGCCAAATCTGACAGGTTTCCCACGTATCAGTTGCTTCAAGACATGATGGGCGTAGTAGCGAAATACTCAAGTTTGTAGAAACCGAGGTATGGTATCATCTACAATATTTTCATCGATCTCCTTTAGGTCAGAAAGATTATCAACATTATCCGGTGGCATTAGAACAATATATATTTCACTGTCCTCATCAAGAGAATCCAAAAAATCTTCATCATTCATAAGTTATACTAGTTGGTTGAGACCCAAGAACTCCTGCTCAGTCATTCTTACAATCGGAATAAAAAAAATAAGCATGGGCCTAGGTAAAATACACTGGATATGCATTGATCCCCAAACGGATATCACTAATAAAACGACCATAATATGTAAATGTTGGTATAAATAAGGAAACCGACCACGTACGGGGTTATGGAAAATATTAACTTCTGTAATATATCAAAGTGGAATGTTATAAGAAATGTTTACATATTGGGAAATATATAAAGAAAACACATTAATATATATGTAAGCTCCTTACGTATATCTATATGTGTAACTTAATACGAATACCACAAAATTACACCATTCCTACCACTGTACTGCGTGAACATAACCTCAATGAACCTAAGAATGCTTCAATACAAGTGTTAAGCATTAACAAGCAAGTGATGAATACCAAACTCTGTTTAAAAACCAAATCCCCTATTGGGGCTCATAGCAGAGAATGGGTTAAAACCGCAAAAAAAAACACTATAATTGACTAAGATATCAAACATTTCGATATGAAAACAAATTACAAAAAATAAATAAATCTCGCTGTTGCTTGTCAACAAACTTGTTTGATAATTTGATTTTGCAACGGAATAAACCAAACCATTACGTAATTGATTTATACAATTAACAAGAAATTTCCAAAATATCTTAAACCTAAATGGGAAATTCAATTATCTCACTAGCCTCGTGATTGCTGTTCATATAATTATCTCTCGTTAATATTCTGTTACGTGATGATGTTTTCATCAGCTGTAAATATTTCCTTTTAAATTAGGTAGTTTGGTAAAATATTAAAAAAAACACTAATTATAAAATTACAATAATAAACACATAACTTATGAAATTATCTGTAGCTACATTTTTTAAACAACCTATGTGAAACAGACCAAAATACATTTCAAGTACTATCTGTTTTGAAAACAAAAAAAAAAACACTTCTAAAAAAATTCTAAAAAGTTTAATATTTTTTCGAACGTAGATAATAAAGAACGTTTGGCTGGGAAAATGTCAACGTTTAGCACAAAGAATCAAATTACAGGAGGAGAGATAAGGTGGAAACTGTTTTTCTATAAGAAAAGACAAGCAAATAAAATGACGAAAATCCTCTCAAATGATTTATTCTAAATATTTTCTTAATTTCTTACGACTCTTGCGCTAAAATGTAATAGTTTATTTAGTAGTACACGATAAAGGCAATATTAAAGGTGGCAAAACAGATCAATGTTTGCGTGTTTGTGGATTGATTGTTGAATCATGGCCTCCCTTGTGAGCTTGCGCACATAGCAAATGTTAACAGTAACTTGATTTCATTATTTTTATTGAATTTTCGTGATAACTGGTTTAATTGTGAGAGTAACGATTGTCTATTGTAATTTATGTTGCTTTTTTTAAATACATGAAATTGTGCTTTGTTTATTTAAATAATATTACCCTATAACAAACTCCTTAATTTCTGAAGAGGACTCCCGTTTGGAATCGAAACCTAGAGTACAACAAATTAGAGTTTTATTTCAAAATATTTTATCTTGAGTTGGTCGTAAGTGACCAAAAAATCCATATTTTGTTTTTCTTTGTTTTAAAGTTTTTAAAAAGATCTTAACACGGACTGGAGGAATTAAATCAAAGCAGTTAAATCAAAATTCAACTAAAATGCAACAATTAAATTTGTAATTATCAGAATTTTTTTTAATAACAAGATAAAAGTCGGAATGCAGCTCCTAAAATGTGTATTATATACTTTACTATAAAATCTGTTATTTTAAGTGTTGTATCAATTTTTTCGTTTGTCTAGATATACGTTCATAAAATCGTCGTAGAATTTGGCAGAAATTGTAATCATTGTATATAACTATTTCTCCGATAAAATATACTCCTAACATTAGCCTATAATTTTAAATTCTACATATTTATATATTTTCTTAACATTTCTAGTGGTATTGATGTTTTCTAGACTTTATTGGTGACTTAACTTTCTTAGTGGCATTAAAGTTTTCTTAACTGTCCTAGTGTAACTTATGTTTCTTTGACTTTACTAGTGTAACTTATGTATCTTTAACTTTCATAATAACACTGAAGTTTCCTTAACTTTCGTAGTGGCACTTATGTTTCCTTAACTTTCGTAGTGGCACTGAAGTTTCCTTAACTTTCGTAGGGGCATTGAAGTTCCCTTAACATTCCTAGTGGAACTTATGTTTCTTTAACTTTCTTAGTGGCATTGAAGTTTCCTTAACTTTCCTAGTGTAACTTATGTTTCTTTAACTTTCTTAGTGGCATTGAAGTTCCCTTAACTTTCTTAGTGGCATTGAAGTTCCCTTAACTTTCGTAGTGGCATTGAAGTTTCCTTAACTTTCCTAGTGTAACTTATGTTTCTTTAACTTTCGTAGTGGCATTGAAGTTTCCTTAACTTTCCTAGTGTAACTTATGTTTCTTTAACTTTCGTAGTGGCATTGAAGTTTCCTTAACTTTCCTAGTGTAACTTTTGTTTCTTTAACTTTCTTAGTGGCATTGAAGTTCCCTTAACTTTCTTAGTGGCATTGAAGTTCCCTTAACTTTCGTAGTGGCATTGAAGTTTCCTTAACTTTCCTAGTGTAACTTATGTTTCCTTAACTTTTGTAGTGGCACTGAAGTTTCCTTAACTTTCGTAGGGGCATTTAAGTTCCCTTAACATTCCTAGTGGAACTTATGTTTCTTTAACTTTCTTAGTGCCACTGAAGTTTCCTTAACTTTTTCTAGTGTAACTTATGTTTCTTTAACTTTCTTAGTGGCATTGAAGTTCCCTTAACTTTCTTAGTATAACTTATGTTTCTTTAACTTTCGTAGTGCCACTGAAGTTTCCTTAACTTTCTTAGTGTAACTTATGTTTCTTTAACTTTCTTAGTGGCATTGAAGTTCCCTTAACTTTCCTAGTGTAACTTATGTTTCTTTAACTTTCGTAGTGCCACTGAAGTTCCCTTAACTTTCCTAGTGTAACTTATGTTTCTTTAACTTTCGTAGTGCCACTGAAGTTTCCTTAACTTTCTTAGTGTAACTTATGTTTCTTTAACTTTCTTAGTGGCATTGAAGTTCCCTTAACTTTCCTAGTGTAACTTATGTTTCTTTAACTTTCGTAGTGCCACTGAAGTTTCCTTAACTTTCTTAGTGGCACTGAAGTTTCCTTAACTTTCTTAGTGGCATTGAAGTTCCCTTAACTTTCTTAGTGTAACTTATGTTTCTTTAACTTTCGTAGTGCCACTGAAGTTGCCTTAACTTTCTTAGTGTAACTTATGTTTCTTTAACTTTCTTAGTGGCATTGAAGTTCCCTTAACTTTCCTAGTGTAACTTATGTTTCTTTAACTTTCTTAGTGGCATTGAGGTTTCCTTAACTTTCCTAGTGTAACTTATGTTTCTTTAACTTTCTTAGTGGCATTGAAGTTTCCTTAACTTTCCTAGTGCAACTTATGATTCTTTAACTTTCGTAGTGGCATTGAAGTTTCCTTAACTTTCCTAGTGTAACTTATGTTTCTTTAACTTTCTTAGTGGCATTGAAGTTTCCTTAACTTTCCTAGTGTAACTTATGTTTCTTTAACTTTCTTAGTGGCATTGAAGTTTCCTTAACTTTCCTAGTGTAACTTATGTTTCATTAACTTTTGTAGTGCCACTGAAGTTTCCTTAAGTTTCTTAGTGTAACTTATGTTTCTTTAACTTTCTTAGTGGCATTGAAGTTTCCTTAACTTTCCTAGTGCAACGTATGATTCTTTAACTTTCGTAGTGGCACTGATGTTTCCTAAACTTTCGCAATGACATTTTAATTTCGCAGAAAAAACTTATTTTAATACTAGTGAATACAAAATCATATGCTTTCAGGTTTTTGTTGACAAACTAACTGGTGACGTGAACGTTACTATATAAAGAGTATTCACTTAACTAAATAATAGTGAAACAATCACAAATATGATGGGGTTTTTTAAAAAGGGATTAAATGGAAATAAAACTGAAACACTACTGGATATTTATGTAACAAATAAGATATATTTACTAACTCTATTACTACTTACAACAATTAAATAAAAAACACAATTTACAGAAATCGAAAGACATAAGAAGTTTTCGCTAAAGTATTTTGGGACAAATTAAATTAAAATAGTACCATTATTGCTAATCTGATTATGGCTAACCACCAAACGTGGTTAAAAAACCTAATTTCAGGCGTATTAATCCAAGAAAAATCTTCCGGTTATCCGCAATCACTGACGTAGCAATACAAAATTTGCCTTTGCATAATCCTGGCTAGGTCAGTCACCTTGAATTAGTATAAACACGGCTAGCATATACTGGTTTGAAATTAAACCTATTTTCGTATCCC
>JBAIZL010000002.1:155063713-155088713 GCA_036971475.1 Prosapia bicincta
CAGACAGAAAGACATAGTGATAGACAGCAAGACATGGTGATATATAAAGATGACAATCTAGCCACATGTTTGGTAATTATATTTTAATTCAAGAATATTTTTCAATGTGCTTTCTATCCTAAAAATATTTCGTACCTCATTTTAGTGTTGTTAATTTTATCTCGTTTTAAATTTATATCAAAATATTCGAGCTTACCTTCTAAGTAAAGTTAATAATAATTAAATATTAAGAAACTACGAACAATCCGTAATTTATCCCTGACAAATTTAACCATGGGAATGATACGAGTTCAACAAATTTTACTTCAATATTACTAAATTTATCGATATGAAGAGGCCGTACTATGCGGTGATGGTGGTTGGCCAGAATACTTACCATAACACATGCCGTTAACCCCGACGAGGAGAAGCAGGCCTGTAGTGACGTAGAAGTCACCTATGAAAGGACTGTTGAAGACGATGTAGAGCACTACCAGCATGCAGGCAGTCTGGCCAATGAGGACTGCGAACTGTACAAGCGCATGCGCTGTCACCACTTCCAGTACGGTCAGACCTAAACAGTAATATTTAGTCGAACATTTAAAACCAAATCATGTAACAAAAATAAATTTATGAAAGAACCTGACATGTGACATACATGACAAACAATAATACCAAAGAGCAGTATTAATTCTTTTTATGTCGTCGAATGGAAAAAGGAAGACAGGCCACGACTATAACCGTGGTTTTCAACACTTTTTATATAAACATGTAAACATTTTTTTTAATTCTAAGTCTGGTTTTACTTTCAATAGATTCAGATATTTTTAAAAGTTTCTTGAAGTAAAAAATTCTTTCAATTTAGGGTTTTCTCTAAGTATATTTCACTGATTCTCCTTTTTCATCATTACATCATTATCATTATATAATGCTTCTTTAATATTATATCTGGTTCTCGTCTGAACTGGTTCATTGTATTCTAATTCTCCCCATAATATCCTTTTCTCCTACCATTTCTCATCTCTTGTCTATAGCCAGTGCTGTACACCAGCACTCTACTCTACCCTTCTCTTATCATTTTCTATTTCCTTTTTAATGGTTTTTTATTCTGCTTCATTAAATAAATCTTGGGGCCTTTCGCAATATCTCCTGTTCTTACCTCTTATATGTACCATGTCTCCGGTCAACACTCTGCTCTACTCTTTCACTTTCTACTTCAACGCTTTCACTACTATAATGGTGCAGTATAATTTATGGGTTTTAGATTTGCAGATGCCATTTGTCTAGTAACATATCAAAAGTTTTTCTGCCAGGTTTATACAGTTTCCCGTTTAAAATCTCTTAGGCCTCTTATAAATCGTATCCTCCAAGTTCATAAATAAATTTACTTTATGCGTTGGCTCTCCCTTCTGTAAAGTGTTATATTATAAATGTATATTTATACCTAAGCCCAATATTTTACTCTTTTTGCTACTAACCTTTAGCTCTTATTCCTTTATAATTCTGTTTCAACTGTGACAAACCATCGTCCTTTTTATCCCCCCAGATCTGCAATAATATTTTTACTATTGTACCCACCTTTCTCAACATTTCCTGTACATTCCACTCAACCTTTCTATGTTGATCAAGGGTGTCTTAAATGTACTCCCTTTTTAGCACAATTGACTTTTCGAACAACTTAGTATACCCTTGCTTAAGCCTTCAGTCTCACCTACTTGTTAATTCAGTATTACCGAATTAGAGACCCAGTAATCCTCTACTTAGTGGCTCAGTATCACCTACTTAGAAACTCAGTATTACTTACTTTGAAACTCAGTATCAACTACTTAGTGGCTCAGAATCATCTAGTTGGAAAAATAGTATTACTTACTTGGAGACTCAGTATCACCTACTTAGTGGCTCAGTATCACCTACTTAGAAACTCAGTATTACTTACTTTGAAACTCAGTATCAACTACTTAGAAGCTCAATATCACCTACTTGGAAACTCAGTCTTACTTACTTGGAGACTCAGTATCACCTACTTAGTGGCTCAGTATCGCCTAGTTGGGAAGTCAGTATTACTTACTTGGAGACTCAGTATCACCTACTTAGTGGCTTAGTATCATCTACTTAGAAACTTACTATTACTTACTTGGAAACTCAGTATCACATACTTAGGGGCTCAATATCACCTACTTGGAAACTCAGTCTTACTTATTTGGAGACTCAGTATCACCTACTTAGTGGCTCAGTATCACCTACTTGGGAACTCAGTATTACTTACTTGGAAACTTAGTATCACCTACGTAGTGGCTCAGTATCACCTAGTTAGGGGCTCAGTATCACCTACTTAGAAACTTAGTATCACCTAATTGTACCATAGCGTTGCACTTATGCCTTTATCCTGTCTTTACATTTACAACGCACAATTTTAATAACAACCTAATAATATTAGGGTTTTTAACACTAAACCAAAAGAAACTAAAAATGCTGTGACTACATACGTTATTATTTTCTAAAGTAAAACTAAGCCCATACCTGCGACCATACTTCTTTCTAAGATACCAGCCATCTTCTCCTGCAGGATCACTCCCACTGTGAACATTACTGGCAAGTAGAATTCGAATCTGTAAACAGAATTTTATAAATTTTACTTCCTCTTTGGTCGCTAAGGACTTTAATTAATTAAACAAAGATAAGGTTGAACATTTATACAAAACTTAGTTTTTCATTTATTTGAATACTAATAAAATTTCTCACGCACAATAAAGTTTTTAGTGAAGAGTGTATAACTAGCATTAAAGTAATTGGGCAAGCGATACTGTCCGAAATGGGAGAAATTAAATGCCCGGGTGACTCTGAAATTATCAGAATTTTAGAACTCAAGATAAAACATGCTGAAACATGTATCAAGACAAAATACTCCCACTGTTCAAACGATTTTACCGTCATAAAATCTCAGACTGCTTAGAGAGAGTCTACTCCTTACACACACTTCGCTGGATAGTCTCTCATGCACAGTGGAAGGGTTCGCTAGTATTTTTTAAACCAAGAAGCCTTTCCTAGTAGGTTTAATTCATGTGTAAGAGTATTCTACAATATATTGACACTCAGCCTGGTATCCACAAGCATCAGCGTTACTCAAGTTTTGTTTTCTAGAATAGTATTTCCCGCTGTCGACTTTTTTAATTCTTTTCCCCATTCAGAATTTCAGGCAAAGAATGCTTTTAGAAAACGTATAGAGGGAAACGTATGTTTGCAATACAATTTTGACTTCGTAACTTTGTTTGGACTAGTTGGGAGGTAAACATATCAAAAATCTTCTTCCGTAGTCTTTGAGCCGGGGGGGGGGGGCTTTGAAGGTTCCATTTTTCAGTCTTCGCCTAACTGTCAGAAAATATGCGTCGTAGCGAAATCACTACCACAAAATGAAAGCTGATTAAATTTGCTATAAGAACTACTGAGTCATTTTTTCGATATCTTGTATAGTTATCGCGTTATACGCTCTCGAAAGTCTGTAACTTTGGAAAAAAAACATTATTGCCTGACATTTTTTTGATCTTTTTGACCGAACAACTCATCTACTATGTATCCAAAAATAAATGCCGGCCAGAGGACTACAGGCTCCACAATTCACACAAGCGCTCCTCACACGAGTCAACTTATTCCAAACGTTCTGCACGATACAGATGGAAAGGTTGTTCAGCTCAACCCTCGCATGGACAAATACGTTATTCAGTTTATATTTTGAAGTAAACCTCTAAAAATCATTAGAAAAATACTTATTTCAGTAAAGGCTTGAGATTAGATCCCTTATAAATTACAAAACCTACAAATATAAACAATTATTTAATTGTAAAAAGTACATATTTAAGAAATGATTGTCAATACTTACAATATTAGGACTGCTGGAGTTGCGAAGTGTATGAAACTTGGGTTCCTTTCGCCGTATACAGGATCCTCCATCTACAAATTTATAAATGCTTATTAAAAATAACAAATTACTTGATTTATTATGAAGTACAATTCATTTTAATAATAGCTTTATTTAAAATTTCATTTTACAACCTGTTTTCAAATTTTATTCTTTCCACCGCATGATTCTCATATTTGTTTACTTATCCCCAAAATATTATTCACTCGTCTCTGACATTTGTTACTCGAGTGTGGAGTTACGAATTTGAGTTTAGATTCTTGATGGTAGTGTCTTCAATTGCTGGATTTTTAATTTTTCACTTAGTGTTCTACCTTTCTCCCTCTTAATAGAAGACACATGATGCATTGCCGAGATGCTCTCTGTCCGATTTCTTTTATTTTCATTAACTTGTCATTTGTACTTTTATAAAAGCATATTGACAACACCGTTAAATTTGGTGATTGCTGTCTGTCTCCATGTTTATTAATATTCGAGTAGTTGGTTGAAGTAATATTTAGTAATTCGAGTGAAACATTCGATCACGAAAGGAGAATTTCTTCTAAAGATATCTCGGAAACTATGGATCCTAGGGAAAGAAATATGTTACTGGACCTATTTCAAATCTAGTAAAGAAGGCTGTGGTTATTTAGTGGATTTATTACCCGTTAGAGTAATCACTTGCAGAAAAGTGACTTTTTATACATGATGTCATACGCTATTATTCCCCATCAGAATGTGATGGCATCCTTATTCGCTATCTGCTAATCATTGTGTAGTGATTTTCTATAGAAAACATTACTATAATGATTGTGTTATATAATTATTTAACACTGTTTGTCTCCACTTAATTAGTTTTATGCTTAGGGAATGTTTTTACCTTGATCGGGATGTCAGCCACTTCTTCAGGCCAGTTGCAATCTCTGAACACTCCCTTCAGGAAAGTTACGTAGCTGAAGATTAGGTCTGCACGTATCAGATTGCTGATGTACTGATCTGCAACATTTAATAACCATAAAGCATAGTGGTAATTCATCCAACTTGTGTCAACAGGTATTTAAAAGACAGCAAACAAAATGTTTAGGTGACAAAAAATTAAAAACTCTGTGACACTTGGATGAGTGAATAATCAGCAGTATTATAGTAATTCCTGTACAGCCTCACATCGATGACCTAGATCCAGCAGGGAAACTCTAGACCTTATACGTATAATGTGTGTATGTGTGTGTGTGTGTGTGTGTGTGTGTGTGTGTGTGTGTGTGTGTGTGTGTGTGTGTGTGTGTGTGTGTGTGTGTGTGTGTGTGTGTGTGCGCGCGCGCGTCTGTGTGTGTGTGTGTGTGTGTGTGTGTGTGTGTGTGTGTGTGTGTGTGAGTGTGAGTGTGTGTGTGTGTGTGTGTGTGTGTGTGTGTGTGTGTGTGTGTGTGTGTATGTGTGTGTGTGTGTGTGTGTGTGTGTGTGTGTGTGTGTGTGTGTGTGTGTGTGTGTGTGTGTGTGTGTGTGTGTGATCACACACTGGTCATATATAATGTACATAGTTAGTACTCAGTTGTCTGTTTACAAATGTTTTCGTACCAAAATCAGCTAATATAAGATTTAGTTTCTAAGCAAAACATTTCCAATTAGCTGACATGATACCATCCATGTCTACTGAACCGAAACAGAAGTGTTTATTTGACGGAAGTGGTGTGAATCACTATAGATACAAGGGAGAAGAAAGTGAAAAAAATATGGGTTAGAGAAGAAAAGCAATAAATATAAATACAACTATCGATAAGCCATTCTGAAGTTGGTACTGATTCTGAGGGCCAGGACTGAAGTGAATCCTACCCCATAGAGTGGATCAGATCTGAAACCTAACCCATTCAGTGGATCAGATCTGAATTCTACCAACTTCAGAGGATCAGATCTGAATCCTACCCCATTCAGTGGACCAGATCTGAGGTCTATTCACTTCAGAAGATAAGGTCTAAAAGTCACTTTACGGATTATCAAGTCTAAAATCTACCAATTTGAGGAGATCGGATTTGAATTCTACCCACGTCAGAGGATCAGATCTAAAGTCTATTCACTTCAGAACATAAGGTCTAAAAAAACACTCACTACGGAGGATCAGGTCTAAAATCTACCCATTTGAGAGGATCGGATTTGAAGTCTACCAGCTTCAGAGGATCAGATCTGAAGTCTATTCCCTTCAGAAGATAAGATATAAAAGACACTCACTACGGAGGATCAGGTCTAAAATCTACCCATTTGAGAGGATCGGGTCTGAAGTCTACCCACTTCAGAAGATAATGTCTAAAAGAAGCCCACTTCGGAGGATCAGGTCTAAAATCTGCCTATTTGAAAGGATCGAATTTGAGGTCTACCCACTTCAGAGGATCAGGTCTGAAGTCTACCCACTTCAGAAGACAAGGTCTAAAAGAAACCCACTTCGGAGGATCAGGTCTAAAATCTACCCATTTGAGATGACCGGATTTGAAGTCTACCCACTTCAGAGGATCAGGTCTGAAGTCTACCCATTTTAGAAGATAAGGTCTAAAAGAAACCTATTTCGAGGATCAGGTCTAAAATCTATTCATTTGAGAGGATCAGGTTTGAAGTCTACCCACTTCAGAGGATCAGGTCTGAAATCTACACACTTTGAAAGACCAGGCAACCTACTTGACAGAACGAGTTTGATGTTTGACCAATTCAAAGGTTTTGGTCTGAAGGCTATCCACTTTAGAGTATACGGCCTAAAAAACACCCCCTTTGGAGGATCAGGTCTAAAATGTACCCACTTGAAAGGATCAGGTTTATAATCTACACCCTTCAGAGGATCAGGTCTGAAGTCTACAAACTTAGGAGGACCAGGTTTAAAGTCTTACCCACTTAATATAATCATGTTTGAAGGCTACCTACTTGGAAGGATCAGGTTCGAAGTCTACCCAATTCCAAAGATTGATTCTGAAGACTATCCACTTCAGAGGATCAGGTCTGAAGGCTACCTACTTAAAGTCTCAACACCTAAGACTGGACCTTGGGGAACCAAAACATCATTTTTTGAAAATTCTATCACAAATCAGTTTAAACGCATTCGCTCTCGTTAAGAGTTCCTGAGTTTACGTTAATTTTTGAGTCAGTAATCATTACTAGAATATTATCAATTCTTGGTTTTTTTCAGAAAGATAGTCACAATCTTCAGCCAAATTCCGTCATAAATAAATTGATTTAAAATAACTCTGTCACAGGAAACATTTGTGTGATGAATGTTCATTAATTACACATAACCTATACTACCACATTATAGAACAGACCCTGAAAGTCCTACCCTCTTGATATGATCAATTCTGTAGTCTACACACTTAGGAGGACCAAATTTGAAGCTCTGCCCACTTGGTGCCCACAGGTTGAAAGACTACCCACTTTAGAGAATCAAGGTACCTTAGCCACATATACCTTTTCCTCTGTAGTTATATTAATACTATTGCTTCGATATAATGAATTGACAAAACTTACTGGACATATCGAGCCTCACGTTCACTTGACTCATCTCCACGGCCACCTCCGACGCGTCCCTCAGTAAACTGATTCTCTCCAGCAAAGACTCAGTGTAGTTGTGAGCGATGTGCACCAAGCCCCATGCTTTGTTCCTCAGCACACTCTCTTCAGCATCCGTTAAGTTATCAAATTCTATCTGAAATCAGAGAATGAAAAGGGATATATTTTACGTTCAAGGTGAAATTCAAGATAAACGTATGATTAGAAGATAAACAAAACCCCTGTCAGAATTTGCAAAGGTTCTAACAGAATTGATCTGCAAACCCCAAATCTCTTATATTTTAAAAATATTTAAAATCTATGTTACGCATATAAAAGTGATTACCAATTTAAATGTTCTATTTCGCAGCTCGTCCAAGTATCGACAACTGAGAGGCATGTCCAGATTGCAACCGGAAGATGGTATCTGCGAACAGTCCAGTCCGTTTCCAATCTCCTGATTGACTACGGCGATCTTGAGCCCTTTAGGGTCGGTGCCGATGGCCAGGTTGTACAGCACACACTGGAGGATCGGCAGCCCGAACAGAAACAGCATCATTCTGCAATGGTTTCAAGGTATAGTGAGTATTAACCTAATGCGGTACAACTATTTCTTGTGGTGTAAACGATAGAACAACTATTTCTTGTGGTGTAAACGATAGAACAACTATTTCTTGTGGTGTAAACGATAGAACAACTATTTCTTGTGGAGTAAACGATAGAACAACTATTTCTTGTGGTGTAAACGATAGAACAACTATTTCTTGTGGAGTAAACGATAGAACAACTATTTCTTGTGGTGTAAACTATAGAACAACTATTTCTTGTGGTGTAAACTATAGAACAACTATTTCTTGTGGTGTAAACGATAGAACAACTATTTCTTGTGGTGTAAACGATAGAACAACTATTTATTGTGGTGTAAACGATAGAACAATATGAAGCGAAGGCTCTAAAGGTTATTGATGGATCATTTAATTTAGTACAAAAATATGTTCTTACGCTTTTGTATAAGTGGCTTGAAAAACACAAATAGATATATTAGATCCAGTAAAACCGTTATACCCCTCATGACGTCATATTATAACACAATTAGGAACGAAGAATATATTAGTATTAGTTTGTAAAATAAAAAATTCAACAATGAATATTACCGCTGATGATTTTCGCTGATGATGTAGTAGTTCTGTGATCACTTTAAGACACAACTCGTTTTTTGAAATGCTGATACTGTCATCAGCAAAAAGACTCAAACAAGGGAAAATGGCAAATAAAATATTTTTCTTAAAATCATTTTATTTAAACATATATGTTATAATATATATATATATATATATATATATATATATATAAAGCTACAAATATATCAATAATTATTTTCTGTGTGTGTGTGTGTGTTTGTGTTTGTGTGTGTGTGTGTATGTGTGTGTATGTGTGTGTGTGTATGTGTGTGTGTGTATTGTGTGTGTGTGTGTGTGTGTGTGTGTGTGTGTGTGTGTGTGTGTGTGTGTGTGTGTGTGTGTGTGTGTGTGTGTGTGTGTGTGTGTGTGTGTGTGTGTGTGTGTGTGTGTGTGTGTGTGTGTGTGTGTGTGTGTGTGTGTGTTGATAAAATATAGGTACGGATAGTAAGTAAGTAATTATAAATAATTTCATAATTAATTGATGAAGTTGGTTTTATTTCTTGTAATTTCTTGTAATTGCCTCTTTGTGAAAATTAGACTTACGGTTTGTTTCGCCACATGAAGAACAAGTTCTTTATTAGCTGAGCAATAAACCTGTCGACGGAGAATATCTCCCCTCTGTGAATTGGTGATTTGATTTTTGCCGCTTTTACCACCGGATAGTCGTCTTTCTGAAAGCAAATATACTTAAAATGTTATTCCATCGGTTTAGTTTTAGTACTACATAAAATATGCAATAAAACATTACGCACTATAATATTTAACAAAATATTACATTACTTTTGCTAGTGTACAAACTTTGTAAAATACACAAAGCCAGAAGTGAATGTAAATAGTTAGAATAATGAACAAAACAGGAAACATAACTGTCAGAAACTGTACATTCTGCCAGTTTTGTGCTGTTACATTCTGCGATGGTTTATGACTGGGGTTGTTTTGAGAAGCATTTATTATGACATTTTTATAATCCCTATGAAATAAAATGGTTTTTATACGCATGTAGGTTTTACAGCTGCAAATATAGTTCATTCGCTCAGCTTTGATTCCTTGTTAAGTTTAGGCCAAACTATCAGTGACCTAAGTGTAAAGTAAAGTGGCAACATTGCGTAAATCTTCGACCATGTCTATTTGTCTTTGTTATTGGCACTAACCTGTCAGGAATTATTCATAACACTGCAAGCAAACTGTGTCGAAACATGGCGCGACTTTTACTATGTAACCTTAGTGCATTGATAAAGAGAACAAATAAATCTTGGCAGTTGTTCAAATTATATAAATCTTGGCCGGCGTAATTAGAATGGCATTGCTAGTTGGTGACTTACTTGATCAAACTCGTCGTCGTTGTTCCTACTTCCGCTCTGCTTGGCGCTCAAGTCGAGGAAGGCTTGCTCTAGAGTCGAGCATTCGCATTGGTTCATCAGCTGGAGAGGAGGCTCTTCGGCCAGTAGCACGCCGCCTCGCATTAGGCCTACCTGAACATTGCACTTGTTAAATGGAGTGGTAAAGGCAATGTAGAGCAAGTACAGTGAGCATTCGAGCAGCTGTCATTGTCGAATAACTACCTTACTCTCCTTTTGTCTCTCTTTCACGTCATAACAAGATTATTGCATTTATTGTATTAGATAAAGTGACTGCAGGAAGACAGTGTTGCTAAAATTACTGTGTTTTCAATTACGCAAAATATTATAACTGTATGAAGCAACTGCGGCGTAATGTTTATTTTTAAATAAATAAAACCTCTAAACCACAAATAACATTTATTTAAACCTTTTGTACATTTCAATTGCCCAGCAATCATCTTCAGAGGTATTTAAAAAATACAAATCTGTATTTTTTAAATACCTCTGAAGATGATTGCTGGGCAATTGAAATGTACATAAGGTTTAAATAAATGTTATTTATGGTTTAGAGGTTTTATTTATTTAAAACAAAACAAAAGAAAGAAAAATCTTGTTTTGAAGAGAAAAAGAGAGAGAAAGAGTAAAAGGTATATATATTATTTTAATTTCTTATCCAAGAATGTTTAGGGAATCTCATTTTATTACATTTTTTGGTTATTATACAAGACATAATCTTCACTGGAATAGGTTTTAGTAAAGCTTACTGTATTTAGCATACGTTTTGAAAATGATGGTACGAAATGCAAACAAAACTGTAATATAAAATATAATCCCTTAAATATTCTTCGAGAAGAAACTAAACAATAGTTTTAAGCCAAGATAACAAATAAAAAAATATTTGTTGTGTGTGTGTGTGTCTGTGTGTGTGTGTGTGTGTGTGTGTGTGTGTGTGTGTGTGTGTGTGTGTGTGTGTGTGTGTGTGTCTGTGTGTGTTTGTAGAAAGAAATACAAAGTGACATTAGAGACTATTGTATGATGACAATATGAACAATTTGGTTTTAAGTTTAAAAATTGTTTATATATTTTTATTTTTTAAAAGGTATTATTGGCTCACAAATAGATTCTATTTTTCGTAACGTAAAAATTTACACACCAGCATGTCCCTTCTCGGAACTGAAATATCTTAAAACTGCGATATAGCTTTACACAATTATTACACAATTTTATTTGAAAACTGATTTGTCTTATTTCTTTAAATACCATATTTAATAAAAATTCTTCGATCATATTAACTGAGACGAAAAATTCTTGAAAATTTAAAGAAATTTAATTATTCAGATTAATATAGCAGAATGTTTTATTGAAAAGTAAAATATTATTCAACATAAACCACAACATTGGTGCACAAGTAGTGCTTACGTATAGTGGCTTACCATGTGCGCCTGCCTGGCCTCCTCTATGTAGTGAGTGGTAATAATAATGCTCTTCTTGTCTTTACTAGTTAACTTTACCAAGTGCTCCCAAATACTGAAACACAAGACATAATTGTCTCTTTAAATTAGCTTTGGCACCTATTATTACTACTATACAACTTGAAAAATCTGTTTAGTCAAATATATATCCCCCAAGATATAGGAGGAGATTTGGCCCGCCTATTCGTGGTTGCCTTCGTTGATAAAGTCAATAATATCAAATACATCATATTTTACACACACACACACACACAAACACAAATATATACATCATACACATACACACACACACACAAACAAACATATACATACACATACACACACTCACACACACACACACACACACACACACACACACACAAACACACACACACACACAAATATATACAGTAAACTCCCGATTATCCGTGGGCGGATTAACCGGTTTGCGGATTATCCGGGGTCTGCCATTGTTTTACAAATATCCAATTTTTATTCCCATCAGATTCATTATTGTGTTTTTTTAACCACTCAACGCGGCACAATATCCGGTAAAACCAACTATCATAAAAATAAATTAAGCTATCTCAAATAACGCAAGGATAAACGATAACTGTCCTGTTAGACTGAATGAACCAACTCGAGTTGGGAACAGACTACTGTATATAAGAGACAATGACAAAATGCTTGTACGCCCGAAAACCTAATGTGTGTCATAATATTTGTAAACAAATGTCAACTAATCTATAAATAGTTTAGGACGTGACATACGCATTATCCATGTCTGTCATATACATTATCGATCTTTATGGCTTTGTGACAGAAGTAGAAACAAACATTCCGAGTCGAACGTTGAGTGGTTATTTGCTAAAGTAAATAGTAGGTAGTTTGAATTTGTATGCGTTATTTTTATTTCTCTGTCTTTTTTATTGAATTTTATTTGTCATGCAGTATTTTATCATTTGTATTAGTTGATATTTTTTGTAAATTTCCTTTTTTTGTTGTAAACCGATAAATAAAACAACATTTTAATGTCTAATACACTGTTTTAATGTCCCAAATAAACCTGTATATGGTAGAAAAAACATTTTTGAGATGAAAACAACGGACACAATAATTAGAGCAAGACGACTCTTCACTGTGCGACAAAATGGTTCTCAAAGAACTTAGATCGCACATTAAAGCTAAATCAATGCTCACAAAAAAAGAGATGAAAGTGACAGATTTTTTTTTGTTAAAAAGTGAAAGTATTATGTGTAAAGGAAATTACATATGTACATACATAAGTACTTTTGACATATACTTATGTACGTATTGTAAATAGTTAGAAATATAAATGTACATCTTATAATCCGTCAAATACATCGACATTTTAAATTATTTTCTGTATTTATTTTGTCCTCTGAAGATTATTTGTGAATTGCATTAACCGGGGTCATTATTTGTGTAACTTATGGTATAATAATCGATCGTTTTGCGTAGCGGATTATCCGGGGAATTCGTTATCCGGCGTTGCCGGGTCACCCTATTCCACGGATAATCGGGAGTTTACTGTATATATATATATATATATATATATATGCCAACAATACAACAATAATATATAATATATATATATATATATATATATATATATATATATATGCCAACAATACAACAATAATATATATAATATATATATATATATATATATATATATATATATATATATATATATATATATGTATATATATATATTATAAGCCAACAAATAGATGGCTTAGCAATGGGATCACCAATTTCAAGTATAATATCATACATTTACCTCCAAAAACTTGACGAATTAATGACACATACCATAAAAACACACGACCCCAACGGACATTGGATACGATATGTTGAGGATGGATTATACATCTCACAAAATAAAGCAATAAATAATAACATCTTCCTAAATGAAATCAATAACTTACACCCTAACATACAATTCTCCTTGGAGGAAGAAATAAACAATAAAATAAACTATTTAGACCTAACATTAACCATAAATACAAATAACATTGAATATTCTATTTATAGGAAACCCACTCAAACCATTAATACAATACCAAACCACTTCAACTATCCCCCACAACATAAAATAGCCGCTTACAACTCACTTTTATACAGGATGCTAAAATTGCCTCTAAATAATGAAGAAAAAACCAAAGAAAAACAAACAATATATCAAATAGCCCACAAAAATGTATACAATAAAAAAACTATAGATAAATTAGAATTTAAAATATTAAATAAATTAAAACAAACTAAAATCGAACCACAAACAACAAAATGGGCTACATTCACATACACAGGATACAACATAAAAGGAATAACTAAAACACTAAAAAATAATGATATTAACATAGCCTACAAAAACACAGGAAACATAATCAACAAAATAAACCAACCAGAAAAAATATGTCCCACACTTAATAACGGAATATACAAAATCGAATGCCCAGGCTGTAATAAAATATACATAGGCCAAACAAAAAAGAAACTAAAAGACAGATATCAAGAACACCTCAATGCATACATCAAACCTGAAATTTATAACTTAAACTTAGCCACACACGCCATCAAAAACAAACACACATTCCCCACATTAAAAAACGTACACCTAATAAAAAAAGGTTCAAAAAGGCCTAAAAATGACAATCTGGGAACAACTAGAAATTTATAAAAATAAAATTAATATCATTAACGAACAAATAAAATCAAAAAACTATAAACTATTCAATCTAGTAGACAATATTAACCCCAAAACAAACTTTAAAAACTCGCACAGTGCAGTGAATCTAAAAATAGAACATAACGATACACCAAGGTCAACGGGAAATCCACTCAGCTCGCAGTCTACAACTCTGTTCAGTATGCCCGAAGATAATGGCAAGGCTAGTCATTGAAAGTTAACTTGCATAAATACCAAGTAAGATTCTTGTTTAAGTAGGTAAATGATAAGTGTATACAAGAAAACAGTGTTGCATAACTACTGTTATAACAAAATAAACAAGAATATTTATTAAAATAATTGCTCCAAGCTTTTCCTCAATTTAATTTTGTTGACAAGTCACTCTTTATCAGTCAACAATTAAAACTAAATTCTTATTGATTTAAATCTTGTGTTAACTGTCGACTATTCAGGAGGCTCTTGATACTGTCAATATTAAATAATTTATTTTACACACAAATATATAAACATTATTATATATAGTATTTTATGTATGCTATTACATTAATACAATGAAAGAATATTATGCAGGAACATGCAACATGTCAAATAATCGTGTCTAAAAACGTGCAGGACACCGCCACTTTCCTGAAAATGACGTAAGAACAGAATGAACAGTAATTACTGTACAAGTAAACAAAAAATCTGAGAATAAAAACTTGAAAATACAAATTACTGTGAATACGGCGAAGATAGGCAATTCCGATACAGGCAAGTTTTAGAATACGAAGGTATGGATTGCGGTAAGTATCGACTACTGCAAACTAAGGAAAGTTACGATACACACACACAATAAGACTGAGTTGTATAACTCGTTTATTTCAGGCGTAAAAATCCTGTTTGCAGCGGAGTAAGGATGAGGTAAAGCCAAATGAGTTATATATTACATTCCTTATCTCATGAGGCCCACATAATGAAGGTCTTATTACACAAACCTTTGATATATTATCAATAGCTACTGTAGTATACAAAGTAAATAAATATTTCCATTAGATAACTTCATTTCAACGTTTAGTGTGCCTTCAGCTTTATAGAATGAAACTGTATAGCCGTACTGGCAGAGCGTTGAACTACTCAATTTGCTCTTTGTGCTACCTACCCTAAATACATTGATTTCAGACAAAAAGACATAAGAGTTGTTTTCTATCCTCAAATTCGCTCCCTATTTAATGTAAATATGCATGCTTTGTTAATGCACTCCATATACCACTTCTGTGTTGTATATTATAGATAAATAACAGGTACAAAATTTCTACTGCAGTTTTTTTAATTCTCTAATAGTTTTATTACATTTTTAGCTATAATTCTGTTTTATTTTGCTCACTTTGATTTTTTTTAAGATTTTAAAATTGTGGCCAAATGAAACCATTGTATTAGTTAGCATTGTTTGGACGAAAGTTTGGATGAAAAAATTACTTGAGTTCCGTTTGAATTAAAAGGAAGCCATTTATCGTTGGGACAACCTTTGGACTTCCGTTGACTCATTAGGTTGATTCATTTATTTTGTTACTTAACAATAGTTTTTAATGTATAAAAAAAATAACAACAACAGTAAAAAGGGCGTTCACGGAAGCGTGCTAATACGATTGTCTAAAGATTGGGACGGATGGCCGCGATTTATGGCCCCAATAAGATATGACGACTGTGCCTGATGTTTTATAGACGACGAATACCTAAACCTAGAGTACCTGCTTATAAAATTTTACCTATAGTTGTGGGAACAATCCGTCAAAAGTGAATACTAAAAGTAGCATTTAAAATATAACTTATTTATTCTAACAGGCTAGTTTCGGCGACCATATTCCCTTCATCACTAATTTTCTTTATCACGGAGTGTATTTACCTTTGATGCAGTTCTGACATTTGGCTATTGTAGCTTACCTGTGACTTAGAATAGGGTCCAGGCCGACGGTTGGCTCGTCTAGAATGAGCAACTCGGGGTCGTGAAGGAGAGCGACTGCGAAGGAGACCCTTCTTTGCTGTCCCCCGCTGACACAAAAACAATGCAAAAACATTAAAACAGGTAAATCTTATTTAGAATGTTCATATTGTTGCTTTACTTGGCATAATTAGTTTCATACTGGAAGCGTAACAGTTATCTGAGACTATGTACCATGCTGCTGAGGCAATGTAGCAGCCTAGTCACAGGTCTTATTGTTACTACAGTCCACCGTCTCTTATTCTCCCCAGTCTAACTAGTTATACTTATAAAAATAAACAATATGCTTCTATAATTTAATTTCTCTTGCTTAAAATTAAAACTTGTTATATTATGAAATTTATCTTCAAATTTCAAACAAAATTAACCACAATAAATAATAACGAGCTCCTAGGCGCAATCAATCATTTATATTACTTACACAGTAAGTTCATACGCATTTAACTGACAATTTCATCAACAGTTCTTTTAGTAAATTTTTACTAATTTAATATGATGATAACGACTATGTCATTGAAACGCGTATGAAAAATAAATTGTTTTTTGTGACTTGATGCTCCTTATTTTTAGTTATTACTTAAATTCTTACTTCACAAATTTTTCTTCAAGTGTACAATGTTCCGTTTTTTTAAGGGAATATGTGTATTCTCTTACGGATTATGTTAGCTATTGTGAGATGTATTGTGGTGGGTGTAATTATTTATAAAATTTGTTATATCTATCTACTGAAATTACAGGTAATGTCTTCACTAATTGCTCAACAAAATCTATGGGAGGAAGAGGTTCACATTTGGGAGGAAATGTTGGTTTTATACTACAGTATACCACCGGAAAAGGATTTTCTATAATTCAGTTTATTTTAATGTTTGATTTGGGGGGAAATGGGATTTTATATATATTAATGTGTGTGTGTGTGTGTGTGTGTGTGTGTGTGTGTGTGTGTGTGTGTGTGTGTGTGTGTGTGTGTGTGTGTGTGTGTGTGTGTGTGTGTGTGTGTGTGTGTGTGTGTGTGTGTGTGTGTGTGTGTGTGTGTGTGTGTGTGTGTGTGTGTGTGTGTGTGTGTGTGTGTGTGTGTGTGTGTGTGTGTGTGTGTGTGTGTGTGTGTGTGTGTGTGTGTGTGTGTGTGTGTGTGTGTGTGTGTGTGTGTGTGTGTGTGTGTGTGTGTGTGTGTGTGTGTGTGTGTGTGTGTGTGTGTGTGTGTGTGTGTGTGTGTGTTAGTGTATGTGTGTGTTTATGTCGATACGTATTCCTTCACGAATTGAAATATATGTTCAAAGGTAATATCCGGAGTACATCTGTTCATTTTGTAATGTATAAATCGCAGTTCCGACTTACGCAAAAATCTCAGCCAGCATTAACGAGTTGAACCCAACAACAATTGAGTGTGTCATTTAATAAATAACATATACTTAGTTCGAGCAACCGTTGTTGGGTTCAATCGTTAGAGCTAGATGAGATTATGGTAAAACATCGGATCTGCGTTTTATACACTATATATATATATATATATATATATATATATATATATATGTATATATATATATATATATATATATATATATATACAAATTCTTGAGTTAACACCTTGTAATCAATTGACAAAATCCCGCTACTGAATTCTTAAAACAGACACACCTAATAGTAATCATACTGATTATACATGTTTCCTCAACAAATTTTCTTCATCACTGATTCTCGTTGTAAGAATGAAAACTTAAATATCAACCACAATCTCCAAAATACACAAAATTAGAAATTGTAGGGATTTTCTAACTTTTTATTCTTAGTGTGTAAGATTCCCTGATGAAGACAACTTATTGAAAAGTGTATATAGACTAATGAATTCTTTGCATCGTGAGAATTATGCTGTTTATTTATTATTATTTGTAAATTGAGTTGATTTGGTTTTGTTTCTAATAATTGTTAATACCTAAAAAAAAAGTATTTAACAGTATTTCGATATTTACGTTTTATTAAATAAAAACAAATTACCAAATTTGTAGATTTTCTTTCGCACGATTTCTGATGCACGAAGCAATGTCTGTTAATAAAAGACAGGCAATGAAAGAGTAACACGTTTATAAATTAATTTGAAAAAACTAAAATTCTTAACTGAATTTAAAACATTTTATTTCAATACATTTTAATTGCAAATCAATCATCTACAAGGGAAAAATTACAAAAATATTTTGATTTTCAATTGAAATACAAATAAGGGACCCATTAAAAAAACTCATTTGAATTAAGAAGTTTCGTTTATTATAATTAAAAAATGGTGTCACAGTTTATTCTAGTTCTACGTGTCTGCACGAAAGCGGAAGTGACGCCCTGTGCTTCATATTGTACTGTTTCTTCTGTGAAGGAAACTATATCTGGAGGTAGTTATATGTGAAGATAACTATATGTGAAGGTAATTATATGTGAGGGTAACCATATGTGAAGGTAATTATATTTGAAAGTAACTATATGTGAATGAAACTATATGTGAAGGTGACTATATGTGAAGGTTATTATATGTGGAGGTGATTATATGTTGGAGATAACCATATGTAAAGGTAATGTGAAAGTAACTATATGTGGAGATAACTATATGTTGAGGTAACTTTATGTGGAGATGACTATATGTGAAGATGACTATATGTGAAAATTACTGTATCTGATAATTACTATATGTGAAAGTAACTACTTGTGGAGATAGCTATTGTAAAGATAACTTATGAAATGGTAAATGTATGTGAAAATGACTATATGTGAAGGTAGTTATATGTGAAGATAACTGTATTTGAAGGTAACTATACGTAAAGGTGGGTATAGCTATTACAATATATAAACTAATACTAAGTTATAGGTAAGCTGTATTAGCTATGACCACTGATAATGACTTTGTCATTGAAACTCATTTAAAGAACAAATTATTGACTGTGATTTTATATTCTTTACTATGTAATTACTGCCTGTGCTCACAAGATAAGCTCAAAGCTTTTGTATACATATAAAATTTTATTAATAAATATTTGTTGATACCAAAATGTTTTTGGATACCAGGCAAATGTTTTTTTATATTGTATAAATGTGAAACCGGACGAACCCGCAACAGAAAGTATTATTGCACTATCACAAACATAATATTATACGAGGTTTATAGGACGTTGTGTTAGTTTGTATGACGATTGCCATCCCATGTGTACCTACAGAAAACACTCGAGGATTAATGAATTGTGTTAAAACGTCTGAAAAATATAATGCAGAAATAAAACATTAGTCGTTAAAAAAACGTTTCGAACGTTAAAAATATTTTAGTGTAAATGATAATTATATTTTACTATTAATTACACTACAATTACATATTTATTTTTCTATGTTAAAGTACTTAATCATAAAGTCTTCCGAAGTTACTAAGTAAACTTGTAATACCTTTCGTATCATATCAGTTGATTGGAGGTAACTTTCTGAAACTCCTATTGGGTCACGGTGGTAGCTAGCTAATGGGAGACAGATATTTTAGTATTAACCATTGAAAGCCTATAATTGATGTAAATATAAGTGTTTATCCGAAAATGTTCTCAATCGTATTATCACTCGAATGGTGCCAGAAATGTATTTGGGATAAATTTCTAATTTCTGGTCTCAAAATTTAGTAAACATTTGAAATAAGAAACTATTATTTGCGATTGTATAAATCAATAGATAGCTATTATTAATAGTGCCTAGTTAGGTTACCTTCCGCAAGGGCCCGACTCTGGTTGCGTTAAACGTTCGGTAAATGTCGGGCACCTTCGTAAGTTGTTACTCGGCTTGAAGCTTTCCATTCCGATTTAGTAAATGCATTATACCAAATTATTCAGGCTTAAGACTTTCTCTATAACTTCTTAACTAAGTTGTTTTTAATTTCCCTGTACATTGCCAAGGGAAGATTAGTTACAGTGAATATAACCATGTGTAAGAAATGTTATGTAGGATACAAAGGTTATAAGGACGATGTAATGAAGCGATTATTCTCTGTATGAAAACGCACTACACAAAATGGAACATTTACAAGATAGAATTCTTTTAAAATTAGTTTTCGTAATTATAACATAGAACTTTTTATAGGCCTACGTTATGTTGAATATTATATTTCACTTATACCTAGCACTGCGAAATTCTTAATACTTGACCACTTCGGAATCTCCATCTCTAAGAACATAACGCATACCCAAAGTACTACTCGCTTTACTCGTAATGTGAATACCGTCCTGGAAGATGGAAATTATCCGAAAAGCGTCTACATTTAAGATTTTGACAATGCTAGATAAAGGAATCAGTTTCATATTGATGAAAAACTACATATATTATATCTAATAATACTTTATTTATTTATTATATTATTACAGTTTTACTCAAACCACCATGAGTTTACCTGAGGTGATCTACGAGACTGCCAGCAGAACACAACTCCACTAGCGCTATCAGTTCTTCCGACCTTCTGTAAACCTTTCTCCTTCCCATTCCAAACAGGCGACCGTAGTAAAGGAACGTCTCCAGGATTGTAAGTGTCGGGAACAGCGCCACATCCTGCGGACAGTATCGTAATGAGACGTGATTAGCTTAGGGTGCCAGTTGATACTTGATATATTAATTTTTAAAAGTTAATTAAAGTCATATTGATTAATAGTGAAGAATTCAATGGTATCAAGAAAAATGGAAAAAACGAGGTATATTAGGCAGCCATGAAAATGAAAATACGAAAAGCCTTAATTTAGTAAATGAAATTGTGAGAAAACTAATGTTTACTACTTTCTTTTATTTACTAATAGAATAATTTTCCCATCAGAATATAAAGTCTGTTCGATGTAACCTGTCTTGTGAACCCGGGCGAGTCTTATCCCTTGCACCGCCAGCATTTGTTTTCTTAATGAGTCATGTAGTAGCATACTCACAAAGTAATTACCTTTCTTTACCCTAATTACAATTTCCAAATTTTTGTCAAATATTTGAAAAATATAAGAAGAGCGACGCCAAACACGACATATTTTTTTAAATAAACTAAAACACTATATAGGCGTAGAAAACTGTTTATGTGTGGTAAGAATCATAAATTTAACAGGTTTGGTATCGTTTTTCTTATATTTTTAAAGTATTTTCTAAATATTCAATAGAAATTTAGAAATTATTGTTAAAATAAGAAAGTTAATTAACTTTGTGGGATGCAAGTAAGTGACTCATTAAGGAAACAGCTGCGGAAGATAAGGCACATCCGGACTAGTCAAATGGTCCAAAAGACAGGTTACATCATACAGACTATAGTAATGTTTCCTAACACTAACGTCCAATGCTAGCTTACGCTGCGACAATTATTTATGTTTTTTTGTAACTAAATCAAACTTAATCACATACGTTCTTGTTATTTGCAATATTCTCGTAATTGCGTAAACAAAAATCTCAGGAATACAACACAAGAAATTCTCCTTAACTTGTTTTACCACAAACCGATATAAGTTACCAAGATAGACCAAAGGGAGGAAGGACTCTACTCCTTCACTTTAGCAATCGTTTAGTTTACGTTCGACTAGTTGATGTTAACATACCTAATTAAATACAATTTTAAAACGAACCCATCCTAACAGGAAATCCACCTACAATTTAATAATACAATATTGTATTAAATATTGTGATATTTATTTGAATACAATATTTAATGTTGTATTCACTTTTATTGTAATTTCTGAAAAATTCTTTGATAAAGGAGTGAGTTTTCTTAAATGACGCTATTTTATGGTGACACCCAACGAGTACACAATAAGAACACAGGAGTTTGGCTGTGAGGTTGTAATACTAGAGGCCATCAGGTTATTCATCGTAAGGCTACTGAAAATAGATGGGTATTCACTAAGCGAAACCTATGACAAGCATAGGAAATAAGCACAAAGAAAACAGCTGACTGCTCTACACTTGTGAAGTCTCTCCAAGTTTTAAATAATAGTATGTTTCCATGGCTATAGTTAATGTAAGTTTTAATTATTATTTTTTATTTGCGATAATTAAAATTACTTTTCCCTTGTTTAGAATGTATTTTTAGTAATAAATGTAAAAACTAATCAAGGAGGGTTTAATCTCTAAGAAGTTAAGTATGACTACCTATAGGCACTAATATTGTATTTCTAAAACTTAACACTTCACCTAAAAATCTCTTTTCATTTTGGCTAACTAATTTGCTACACTTATAATAAGTTTTTCATTCTTGTTATATCTAATAATTTTTGCTTTGAATACTTTAAACAAAAACTTGGCCAACTTTCTTGGCCTCGACTCTACTCACCTGTGGCATGTACCCTACGTTAGCTTTGGATTGAGCTTTAGTAACTATCTCGCCGGCATCCAGCGCTATCCTGCCGACAATAGCGCTGAGGAGGGTGGTCTTGCCGCATCCACTTGGGCCCAACAGACCGTATCTGCAAAATTACATTCACGAAACTCAATTACAGGTTTGTAAAACCACTAAATCTATCACAGGTTATGTCTCATTTAAATATGAATATTAAAATATTGCCCAACTTCTACTGAAGCGTGAATGCTGAAAGGTAAGGTTCATTTTCGATTTTCCCCCTTTTTTCGTCCATTTCTTTCTTGAAAAGTCGGGATCTTTCTTGATCTCTCTTGGTCACACTGCAGCTACTGAATATTGTACATAGTTCCTGTTCAATAGTTAAGGTTATCAACCGTTTATGAATTAGTTAAATTTTTATTGAGATTCGGTTCCTATCCTTGACCGTCATTTATAACCATACAAACATTAATATTTACTAAAGGCTTCCTGTCATTCGTTTACATTCTCCCACTTTTAATAGAAATGAAACACTTTCTCAGAATTTGTCGAATGAGAGCAACAAATCGAACTCATTATTGTTCCGCGTCGAGTGTTTGAGCAATATTGTTTATTCTGGACGAGCTTCTGGTCGAACTATACTGCCTGACTACCAATATAAACTCAATGTGTTTTCTTTTTATTCCATGATTTATAAATTATTCTTTAACTGAATGGTGTTTAAAACAGTAACCATTGTTTATTACCAAGTTTGACCTTCATAGAGAATAGAAAGCGAACTATAAATCGTCGCAACCTTACGTTTTCTCGAATACTCTCTATTCTTGCCTTTTGGGGATCGGGCAAGGACGTACGAAAATAGTAGGCTACTAGTAATAGGCAAGTTGCAATAATAGCTCGCTAATATTTTACTAAGGCGACGATAAAGTAGTGGCTAGTCAAAGTATCGGCCTACTCAAGCAAAGAGGCGGTCTCATTAGGGCAAGTAAAGTTAAATTTTTCTCGTTCCCTTTTTTGGCGATCAGCAATTGTGACTAATCTCACCTACGAAGGATAGGAGAGAAATAAGTTAGGCACATACAAATCCCTGATATAGGAAATCATATCATCCCAAGTTACGGTCGCTTACCTGAAGTAGACCTAATTTCTATCGTGGTCATAAATAGGCGTCTACCCTTACACCCCTTTGGATATCTTAGATAATATATCATCCTCTTCATGTCTTCATAAGGAATGGGATATGGAATTAGGAAAAACTCAAGGAGAGACATATGGTCCTTTAGCACTAAGATTAGGGAAACATGTCATTGCGTGGGCAGGGTCCTTTATTTGAAAAAAATGTTCTCTCAACCGGGCTAATTTAAAACATTTTAAAATGTTGACTTTATTATTAATAGAAGATTTGTTAGTTTATGTATCTGTGATGTGTCTGTTTTATTGGGATAGAGAAAAATTTACTTGTAAATGGATATTTATTAAGAGTTTTATAATTTGTACTATGTTGATTTTCATTATGTTTTATATAATATTATGTATTTAATAAATAGTAAGATATCTTCTACAGTTTTTTAATTAAAACTGAGCTCTTGAAAGAGAATTTCTGAGAGAAATTTGAAACGTTGAGTGTTTTAAAAAGCAAAATTCTCTGTAATCTGTCATTAGCCTATAAAAAAAAAATTAATTGTTATTAATAAACATTAAATAAGTAATGTATTTATTTTTATTTAAAATCTTTCAATAAAACAACGAGAGAATTTTTTTGTTCAACTTTTTTTTATTTTTAAGGCTAAATTTACCTGTAAGTTTCATCACGTGTTAGATATTAATAAAGAAGGAATTTATTCAGTAAATGTAGTTGTGTTGGAAATAAGAATATTGTTGATTATTCTCAAAGATAAACATGGCTAGAGTATTTCTTAGGGGCGTGTCTGAACAGATGAAAGCATGAAGAATGTAAGAAGAAAGTCCAATCAGACCGAAGACGATGACGTTTCAATGCGTATTGGTTTTATTCGACTAATTAACGTATTTACAGTTAACCAAAGGCGTTTCTAATCGAGAATCGATCACACTTGACCTACTCATTGTTAAGGTTAACTAAGCATTGTTGGAACCGTTCTTTCACCTACATTCGGCGTGTTACAGGTTAAAGTCGACGCGATGAGTAAAACCACTTCAAGCAAAATGTCAATTTTGTTGGCCGGAATTCTGTGTCACAATGGTTTGCTGAAAGTTCAGGAGTAAAAGGAATATAAAAGTATTAGACAAGTTTTTAGGCCCGATAAAAAGGGTGAGATAAACGGTAGCCTATAGAAAATGACATAACTAAAGTTTGTGCGACATACTGCAACGAACCGGCAACGACTTAACGCCCGCAACCCTTTTGCCAAGCGCCGCCGCCAGCCCTACCTTCCACTGCTAGGTAAAAATTTTGAAACGAACCGGTCCCGCCCACGGCCAGAACCCTTTACATTGTTCACCAAACTCTGCCAGATAACCAGTCACTGGACTCGCTGAGATTTAACCCATTGGGTACCCGTTCCCGGGGAATGAGTTCATTTGAAGGCATAAATGGGTAACTGACCATCTGGCTTAGAATTGTGTAAGAAATTTATTTAAATAAATATAACCACTGTTTTG
>JBAIZL010000002.1:155098713-155106213 GCA_036971475.1 Prosapia bicincta
CCTCCTAAAGACCCCAATAGAGAGTGTGTGTATAACCATGCTTACATAATGCTATTTTCACACTATATCCTCTAGCAGAAGGTTGTATGTCAATATCTTAATCGTATTTACGTACACAATCCTTTCTTATCTAACATAAACGATAACAATTACATCGACTGACTTGAACAAAAAAACGAATAATTGTTTATGGTCATGCGATCGGTCAGTAAGTGTTAAAGTTTGTTAATAAACAATTACTCGTATTTTATAAAAATATGTAAATTTTACAGTTGGTGAAAATATTTTGGTGTCATAAAAGTTATTCTTTATGATTATATAATTCATTTCTTTTTTTTAATTTTGTTTCCAAAAGATAATCTTATATGCTTTATTCTAAATATTTTTGAAACAAATGTTCTTGTATTCTAAATTGTTTTATCACAACACATAACACAACAATTTAGATAAGACTCAGATAAAGTGCTAAGTTATGACGTTATAATATTGGGGTCACCAACAAATAACATTGTTTTTAAAACTATCTGAAACTGTAATATATAAATATGTGTGTGTTTGTGTGCGTGTGTGTGTGTGTGTGTTTGTGTGTGTGTGTGTGTGTGTGTGTGTGTGTGTGTGTGTGTGTGTGTGTGTGTGTGTGTGTGTGTGTGTGTGTGTGTGTGTGTGTGTGTGTGTGTGTGTGTGTGTGTGTGTGCTCACGTGTGCGTGTGCGTGTACGCGTGTGTGTGTGTGGGTGTGTGTGTGTGTGTGTGTGTGTGTGTGTGTGTGTGTGTGTGTGTGTGTGTGCTTGTAATTTGCAAATGACGTTTTCACAAGAGTATTTACAAAACAACGAACAGTTTCATTAATTTAATAAATTGATGTTATCATGAGCTTCGCACACTGTCAAGAACTACAAAAACTCACAAGCTTATATCACGTAAAACCTATGCGTCTCAAAAGAACTTATATATCGATAAATTAAATTGAATTGTATAGACCTATATATATATATATATATATATATATATATATATATATATATATATATATATATATATATATATATATATTTAATAAATTAAAAATATTTCAAAAACAAGAATACTTTTAATGAATATATTCATTCAATAAATATATTCATTAAAAGTATTCTTGTTTTTGAAAAATTTTTAATTTATTAACTATATATACAAGAAAACATATCACCATATTTAATATATATATATATATATATATATATATATATATATATATATATATATATAATATGCCATATAGTAAAAGAAAGAAAACGAGAGAGAGATAGCCTGGTCTGAATTCACATTATTAGCGGTTTTCCTGAGGCAGGGAACCAGAGTTAAAACTATTTTAAAGGCAATAATTAAATAAAAGCTGTTTACTTACATGCACCCTTGTGGTACGGTCATGTTGAGCCCGTTGAGGACGACACTGTGGGCGTTGTAGCGTTTGTAGGCGCCCCTCACTGTCAAAGCGTACTCCATACTACTTCATCGTCTGCAACACAATAGCATACTGCTCTTTACATATTCCGATAGCTTCGCACGGCTTCATTGGAATTGTCAAGTGGTTAAATGGCGTGGTGAAAGTTGGCTGCGATTAATTTGTAACCAGTGTTTGTTGTTCATTCATACCGTATGACTTTTATGGTTTGGTTTCAACACTACTGTCTTTATCTGTTGTTCATGTTTGTATGTTTTTTGTTTACACTTATGCGTTTCATAACACTTTCATAATGTTTTCAGTAACATTTATAATTATAAAAGAGTAAAACATGTTTTTAATTTTCAAAAATTTATAATTCTTCCACTATTATTTATTTTTGTTCTACAGTTATGCGATTATATCAATACGTAAAAACTTGCCTTTAGGAGCACTTATTTTTTGTCTAAATGGGAAACGGCGTTCAAGGAAATTCGTCTCATTGCCCATTTGGAGGGTAAATTAATGTGTATAGAGAATTATTAGTGTACCTCAGGTAAGAGATTAAACCAAAATACTACTTTAGTTTTGTTATTCAATTCTTAACCACATCATTTTTTTTATTTTACCCTTATGTACATTTCAGTTAAAGTAACCATCTTCAGAGGGATAACATACCTCAGAGGGATAACATACCTCAGAGGGATAACATACCTAAGCCGTACACTTAGGCTTACATTAAATAAAACTGTGAAAATGTTATTATAGGCAGTACACTATAAATAAATTCTAACAAAAAGTGACAGATGTGCCATTTTTATATAACTTTATTTTTGCTTTCGATACATTTCTTTAATTAGGAAATTATTCGTGTAGTTATCTTTGCATATACCATAAACGTTATTTTATTTTATCACATATGAAATGTCTTTGATTGCACCTTCGAGAAATGAGATATTTCCTTTTATCTCAGATTCTTACGCCTACTAAGAAATGTGTATAGATACGCACAGTGTTACTTGCAAATTTAAAAAAATTAAATAGTGGGACTCGTATTGTTGAACGTTTTGTTCAAATTTTTATTTTTTTTGTAGAATAAGATGCTATAATTGTGTAGGCTATATAAGTATTTTATTCAGATAATAATTTGATACGATATTTGTCACTAGCATTTATTATAGACCTATATTCTTCTGTATTTTTAATATAAAATTCAAATAAAACGTCACTAATACTGAATGTTTCAGAAAGTCGAATCTCATTAGACACGCTTGGCATCTATGTTGTCATCATCAGTGACTAACAAGCAAATATTGTTGTTTAAACAAAATTATTGTTTAAATTAATGGCTTGAATTGCCTCTGTATTTTTATTATTGAGTAGGCGTAGTATTGTTTGACCGTGAGAGCACCAGGCACGAACTGTCAGCAAGCCTTGTTTTATTATATTCAGTAAAACATAAGATTTGTAGGATCCTAAGAGGTATGAAATTTTTATTATTGAGTAGGCGTAGTATTGTTTGACCGTGAGAGCACCAGGCACAAACTATCAGCAAGCCTCGTTTTATTATATTCAGTAAAACATAAGATTTGTAGGATCCTAAGAGTTATGAAATTTTTATTATTGAGTAGGCGTAGTATTGTTTGACCGTGAGAGCACCAGGCACGAACTGTCAGCAAGCCTAGTTTTATTATATTCAGTAAAACATAAGATTTGTAGGATCCTAAGTGTTATGAAATTTTTATTATTGAGTAGGCGTAGTATTGTTTGACCGTGAGAGCACCAGGCACGAACTGTCAGCAAGCCTCGTTTTATTATATTCAGTAAAACATAAGATTTGTAGGATCCTAAGAGTTATGAAATTTTTATTATTGAGTAGGCGTAGTATTGTTTGACCGTGAGAGCACCAGGCATGAACTGTCAGCAAGCCTAGTTTTATTATATTCAGTAAAACATAAGATTTGTAGGATCCTAAGAGTTATGAAATTTTTATTATTGAGTAGGCGTAGTATTGTTTGACCGTGAGAGCACCAGGCACGAACTGTCAGCAAGCCTAGTTTTATTATATTCAGTAAAACATAAGATTTGTAGGATCCTAAGTGTTATGAAATTTTTATTATTGAGTAGGCGTAGTATTGTTTGACCGTGAGAGCACCAGGCACGAACTGTCAGCAAGCCTCGTTTTATTATATTCAGTAAAACATAAGATTTGTAGGATCCTAAGAGTTATGAAATTTTTATTATTGAATAGGCGTAGTATTGTTTGACCGTGAGAGCACCAGGCATGAACTGTCAGCAAGCCTCGTTTTATTATATTCAGTAAAACATAAGATTTGTAGGATCCTAAGAGTTATGAAATTTTTATTATTGAGTAGGCGTAGTATTGTTTGACCGTGAGAGCACCAGGCACGAACTGTCAGCAAGCCTAGTTTTATTATATTCAGTAAAACATAAGATTTGTAGGATCTTAAGAGTTATGAAATTTTTATTATTGAGTAGGCGTAGGTAGGATCCTAAGAGTTATGAAATTTTTATTATTGAGTAGGCGTAGTATTGTTTGACCGTGAGAGCACCAGGCACGAACTGTCAGCAAGCCTTGTTTTATTATATTCAGTAAAACATAAGATTTGTAGGATCCTAAGAGGTATGAAATTTTTATTATTGAGTAGGCGTAGTATTGTTTGACCGTGAGAGCACCAGGCACAAACTGTCAGCAAGCCTCGTTTTATTATATTCAGTAAAACATAAGATTTGTAGGATCCTAAGAGTTATGAAATTTTTATTATTGAGTAGGCGTAGTATTGTTTGACCGTGAGAGCACCAGGCACGAACTGTCAGCAAGCCTAGTTTTATTATATTCAGTAAAACATAAGATTTGTAGGATCCTAAGTGTTATGAAATTTTTATTATTGAGTAGGCGTAGTATTGTTTGACCGTGAGAGCACCAGGCACGAACTGTCAGCAAGCCTCGTTTTATTATATTCAGTAAAACATAAGATTTGTAGGATCCTAAGAGTTATGAAATTTTTATTATTGAGTAGGCGTAGTATTGTTTGACCGTGAGAGCACCAGGCATGAACTGTCAGCAAGCCTAGTTTTATTATATTCAGTAAAACATAAGATTTGTAGGATCCTAAGAGTTATGAAATTTTTATTATTGAGTAGGCGTAGTATTGTTTGACCGTGAGAGCACCAGGCACGAACTGTCAGCAAGCCTAGTTTTATTATATTCAGTAAAACATAAGATTTGTAGGATCCTAAGTGTTATGAAATTTTTATTATTGAGTAGGCGTAGTATTGTTTGACCGTGAGAGCACCAGGCACGAACTGTCAGCAAGCCTCGTTTTATTATATTCAGTAAAACATAAGATTTGTAGGATCCTAAGAGTTATGAAATTTTTATTATTGAATAGGCGTAGTATTGTTTGACCGTGAGAGCACCAGGCATGAACTGTCAGCAAGCCTCGTTTTATTATATTCAGTAAAACATAAGATTTGTAGGATCCTAAGAGTTATGAAATTTTTATTATTGAGTAGGCGTAGTATTGTTTGACCGTGAGAGCACCAGGCACGAACTGTCAGCAAGCCTAGTTTTATTATATTCAGTAAAACATAAGATTTGTAGGATCTTAAGAGTTATGAAATTTTTATTATTGAGTAGGCGTAGGTAGGATCCTAAGAGTTATGAAATTTTTATTATTGAGTAGGCGTAGTATTGTTTGACCGTGAGAGCACCAGGCACGAACTGTCAGCAAGCCTCGTTTTATTATATTCAGTAAAACATAAGATTTGTAGGATCCTAAGAGTTATGAAATTTTTATTATTGAGTAGGCGTAGTATTGTTTGACCGTGAGAGCACCAGGCACGAACTGTCAGCAAGCCTCGTTTTATTATATTCAGTAAAACATAAGATTTGTAGGATCCTAAGAGTTATGAAATTTTCTAGAAAGAATTTTTTTTAAATCCACGAATAGATGTCACTGAAAGCTTTTAAGCCAATTACTTCTCGTTCAGATTGGCTACCAGTTGTTACACCAGGCAGCGACGCTCATTGCGCAGGCCTTCGACGTCATCTAGGCCTACAATTTGTTAGAGCATGCAGATTGTTGTCTTGCGTTTAAACACATGCGAGGAGAAACGGGCAATGGTAGTAGAATTAAGTATGGAAATAACGAAATACCTCCTGATTGGTCTTACATAATGCCAAGTGGGCATGGAACAGCCTGATGGCACAGAGAATTACAACAGAAACTATGTTTTTGGTTTAAATACTGTTTACTGTGACGCACCTGTAATATCATCACCACATATTTATCAATAATGGAAAATGTGTGTGAATCTAACTTTAACCAAAAGTAACAGAAATTGTATTTTTATTTTATCAGTAATCGGATAATACTGGTGTATCAATAAGGACAAAGTAATGTGTGACAAATATAAAAATACCAACAGATGTTTTTGAGCAGGGTAGTAGTCTGAACCTCGAGAGATGGTAACGGGTATTTAGCTCCGACACAAAGAACAATAAATCATGACCACTATAACAGAAATAAAAGTTTTACAGCTATAGTCAAAGCAAGACGTTAAAAACAAATAAAAAAGGCTTGCTAAACTACAATCGTCGAGTTTAATGGCTAATTAAATTCTAGGAGAACATCGTGTGACATCCAGATTGGACTTAGTTTCCTGATGAAGCTGCGTATCACCTTAGACTGACACCGCAGTTTTCGATCAAGATAATTTTAGCTGTATAACCTACAAAACTTGGCATAAATGTACTTCTTTGCTATGTAAGATAATTTTTATTTGTAACAAAATAGTTTTTATTAGAATTTTTATAATTTATAAAATTAGATAAAACCCAGCTTTTTGTTACACACCTATTTCTGTAAATAGGCTTCGGGGTAGCGGGTACTCCCCTCTCGCAGATTAAGAACGGATGGTAGCTATTTATATTAGGGAACGATTTAGCTATGTATATGAAAACATTCCTAAACACGTTCTAAAGCTATATTGATAAATTTTGTCGAAAAATAATCTGTTTTCCCATTTTAGTTGGGAAGTTTTATTTGGGACGCGGAGTAGCGTCGTACTACGTATACAACACTACTGTATACCTATATTAAAATATACCTATAAAGTATCCACTTAGGATAGATTTGGTTGTAATTTTATACAACATGTAACCAAACAAATCTACACATGTAAGTTAAGAATAGATATGACGATTGCTTGGCAAAAGGTATTACTCCGCAGAAGCAGACGTCTAAATAGTTCACAAAACTAAATAATTACCGAACGGATCTATTTTATGTAAGCAACTATGCGATGCCATAATTTTAGCCTATGTCAGTCAGTCAGAGAAGGAGGGAGTTTGGTGGCCCCCGAGGTTAGGCCTGAGCTTGAAAGTAATCGGGACGCTGAGATAGTTTTTAAGCTGATAGGCAGAAGTACATTGGAAGTAATGGGGCAACGCACATAGCGTCGGCCTATCTCGATAGGTATCTGGACTGACGCAGGAATCTCCTCCTATCTTGGCGTCAATTCTATCGCCAGCGTTCCACAAGTACACAGTTGGCACACATGCACCGCGGCTTACTTTCTATCTGTTTCATTTTATCAAGGAAGTTTTCGATAATATAATTACTAATTTCATATTATTTATATGTTTAACTTTAAATATGATTGAGTAACCAATTGACATCAATGTGTAACATTAATATTAATTAGGTTGGTAATTTGATATTAATATCAATGATGATTTATAGTTTTAAATATTAATCTTTTATAGTTACTAATCATTTTATTTAATATCATATATATATATATATATATATATATATAATAAGTTTTCTTTCTTGCTTAATAATTTAAAACAACATAGGTTATTCAAATACAAGAATATTATTTATTTATATTCAAAGCTTTTCGTTGGCAAACAGTACCAACATCATCAGAAATGAAAAATACAATAATATTGATGTTGGTATAAATAATATTCTTGTATTTGAATAACCTATGTTGTTTTAATATATATATATATATATATATATATATATATATATATATATATATATA
>JBAIZL010000002.1:155111213-155143713 GCA_036971475.1 Prosapia bicincta
TCCACTTTACTGTTTTTGTTCAAGCATATAGTGACAAAACTATGTCGTTCGAAACTAAACAGTTCCTTGACTGTAGGTGGAGGGGTGTTCGGGTGTGTGTCAGTCCAACAAACTTAGATTCAGTGATTGTAAAACTTACAACTAGATATCCTTGCTAATCTTTTTCTCAAAGACAAACATTCACTTCTTAAGAAAATGAAATAAACCACTGAACATTGACTGTCTCATGAAGGTAATAATAATACACATCCACCAGCGCAGCGTTGCTAAGAATATCCTGAATTTAGAAATCACTCTAGCAGTCTTGCGAATAATGCGATAACTAACGGAAGAGGTGAAAGCGGTCAGTTATTATCGCCTAGAGATGTTTGAATTTGCTATATACTTTCAAGCATGATTTTACAAGAGACGATCTTCAAAAATATGTATGTGTTTTTAGGCGAAAAGATATTTTTATAATCACTTCGAAGGACCGGAAGGCGATTAGAGCTCCTACATGAGTATCTGGTCTACAAGAGTCCTCGTACTAAGGACTCATGACAGAACTAAGGAATGCGTATTTGTTTATCTGAAGTGGGTGTTTGCGACGACCGAATTTAGATGCTTTATGAGTACCCTCTCAAACAATTACTGTCTTACTAAACAAAAGAATTAAAAGCTCTTGTGTTACGTATTAGTATCAGTGGTAATCATGATTTACACTGACTAGAGAGGCTAGGAACTGAAAATAAAAGGTGTGAGATAGAGAGATGGGTGAAAAGGATAAACATTCTTGGGTTATGTGTAGGTAGCAGTGGTAATCATGATAGGCACTGACTAGAGAGGCTAGGAACTGAAAATAAAAGATTTGAGACAAGGAGATGGGTGAAAAGGATAAAAGCCCTTGGGTTATGTGTTAGTAACAGTGGTAATCATGATAGACACTGACTAGAGAGGCTAGGAACTGAAAATAAAAGGTGTGAGACAAGGACATCGGTGAAAAGGATAAAAGCCCTTGGGTTATGTGTTAGTAACAGTGGTAAACATGATTTATACTGACTAGAGAGGCTAGGAACTGAAAATAAAAGGTGTAAGAGAAGGAAATGGGTGACAGGCTAAAAGCCCTCAGGCCATCTGTTAGTAACAGTGGTAATCATGATAGACACTCACTAGAGATGCTAGGAACTGAAAATAATAGGAGTTGGGTGAAAAGGATAACAATCCTTTTACGGGATAAAAATCGATGGAAAAAGACTGGGACGACAGTAGAGTAGACAGAGATGGGGAGGAAGGGATGTAGGAGGAAGAGAGACGGGAAGGTTGAAGAACACAGATAAGGTTAAAAACTAATGTTCTTATTAAAATAGTTTTATGTGGAGATAAAGGGACGGATTTTATCGTTTCAAATATTCAGTATAAATATACTTTATATATATATATATCACTCTGTCTGTTGGTAGTTTACGACAGAGTGAAATATAATGAGGATAGGCATAAAAAGAGGAATGGTAAAGTTGTTAACATACTTTGTTGCTTTATTCAATATACTTTGCTTAGGGGCATTTCGGATAGTTAGTTGCCTTTTCAGCTTTGCCATAATTCCCTTTTAGGCCAAACTACTTTTTTAATGTCTTTTATGATGCTCTTTATCTTACATTCAAAATGTAAAACTAAAATGGCTTTGAACTAAAAACTATGTCATTTCATTTGTGTGTGTGTGTGTGTGTGTGTGTGTGTGTGTGTGTGTGTGTGTGTGTGTGTGTGTGTGTGTGTGTGTGTGTGTGTGTGTGTGTGTGTGTGTGTGTGTGTGTGTGTGTGTGTGTGTGTGTGTGTGTGTGTGTGTGTGTGTGTGTGTGTGTGTGTGTGTGTTAATGGGATTCCTCTTCTTTGTATCTTGAAAAAACAGGTGAAGGTCTTTTGCTGACATCCACGCTGAGGTCGGCGAAGGCACATTCTCCTCCTCAAAATCTTTACCTTAAAATATTTTTATTACTGTACTAATTAACGACTTGCATGACGTAAGTTTTTACTTCAGCCTAATTTGGCTATTCGTTAATTAACGTGTAATGAAATTGCAATAACACCGTCGTAATGCTCAATAAAACCCATTAGTGACATATCTCATAAATTCCTATGGCTGCGGGAATTTTTCTCCTTTAGCCATTTTATCCCCAAGGCTATCATGTTATCATTGCCAGATACAGAACGTGCATCTATGTTCTCTTTTTATTATTATTTAACACTTATTCTAATTTCTACACTACCATAGATGGTTTTGAGCATTACAACAGTTCACTCAGATTTTAATCGTGGAACCATTTAGTTGTGTCAAGTAAAAGAGGGAGAGGAAAGTTGGAGAGAAGTAGCGTTGATGTGTTAACACGAACCAGTTCAGATGAGCAGTTCCTGTTGGCATTACGTCCAGCCAGCTTGATTTCTTAGTCCATGGCGACGCAACATTTGCAACTTACTTTCTCGGCCGAAGTGAAAGTGTTATAAAAGTTATAAGAAGTGACCTTGACACTTGACGGCCTTCACAACTCTCTCCGTGCTATTGCGCGCTCGTTGGACTGAATCCAGGAAGAAAAACTCACTGTTTTCTTTGATAAAATGGCGGCGTAACGTTTATCGCTTCTACTACTGTACCACAGAACTCCTGTGTGCTTCTTAATGACCGTTTGCATCACCTCATTTGGACGCGCTGAGGATGGTGAGTTATTGGTAGGATTGCGTTAAAAGACGGGAAACTGACCTGACAAAGAAGGCTAGAATCAGTAGGGTCAACTTCATTCACGTGTGTCCCCCCCCCCCAATGCAGTCGTTTATCATTCATTGCACTTCTGAGGCCCTATAGATCGTCGTAGCTTTCAGGCTCTCACCATTCATAGCAGACCCAGGTTTCCCGCATTATGTGTATACCCCGCAGGCTGCGAAATGCAGTCGTATATCATTCATTGCACTTCTGAGGCCCTATAGATCGTCGTTGCTTTCAGGCTCTCACCATTCGTAGCAGATCCAAGTTTCCCGCATTATGTGTATACCCCGCAGGCTGCGAAATGCAGTCGTATATCATTCATTGCACTTCTGAGGCCCTATAGATCGTCGTTGCTTTCAGGCTCTCACCATTCGTAGCAGACCCAGGTTTCCCGCATTATGTGTATACCCCGCAGGCTGCGAAATGCAGTCGTATATCATTCATTGCACTTCTGAGGCCCTATAGATCGTCGTTGCTTTCAGGCTCTCACCATTCATAGCAGACCCAGGTTTCCCGCATTATGTGTATACCCCGGATGCTGCGAAATGCAGTCGTATATCATTCATTGCACTTCTGAGGCTCTATAGATCGTCGTAGCTTTCAGGCTCTCACCATTCATAGCAGACCCAGGTTTCCCGCATTATGTGTATACCCCGGATGCTGCGAAATGCAGTCGTATATCATTCATTGCACTTCTGAGGCCCTATAGATCGTCGTAGCTTTCAGGCTCTCACCATTCGTAGCAGATCCAAGTTTCCCGCATTATGTGTATACCCCGGATGCTGCGAAATGCAGTTTATAGAGAACGAAGGCAGTTAAGAGCTATAACCATCAGAACAATCGCAACCCTTCATGAAAGTTCAGGGTTTTGAAGTGTTACAGTTTAATTGCCAAATAACCTTATCCACATATTAATTGCAGCATAGTTTGATAACATTGTTTTAATTGCAGAATTGTTGATAAATTTGATGTTTATTGTGTGGTGAGCTATGTGAAATTATTAAGGGTGTATTATTCCTTGGATGATTCAAGTAGTCTTCTTGGCCAAGCTGTAGGGTTTCTTTCAAATATAAAAACCATTTATTTACCAATAATACTGTACAAATTAAACAATGTTTAAGAGTAAATAAAAATGCAAACTAACATTTCGAATTAAATCATCAATGTTTGTTATTTACGAACACCAAATTTACAATAAATGTAATAAAGTTCTGTGCCTTATAGAACTACACACTATTATGTCCTTAAACTAATTACAATTTATAGATAACTATAACCAAAACCTTAAAATAACGGCAAACAATTATCAAAACCTAAACATCAAACGAAAATAATTAATATAAGAACAGATACTATGATAGTTGATGCAGCCGTCCAAAGCTAATGTAACTTTTATCCAGCCACAAAATTCCCAAGCTGCTACTATTGTTGATAACCAGTGATGCGTGTGACATATAGATCACGGGACCTTCAGATGGCATCCGACATTATTACTTGTTTCATTATTTTCTCATAACGAGGAGATAGCCTCAAGAACCGGATGACATCCTCGTTACTTTTGTCATATGAACCAAGGGCTCCTACCACTTAGGCCCCTCCTCCAGGTGTAAGTATTTTTGTACTTTGGTACTTCTCGACCAAGGACTGGTGGCGAATATCAAAGGGGACAGACCCATCACAGTGGAATGGTAACCATTTACGTTCCTCTCACTGCTATTAATATCTCGTAGACACTTCTGGATACTACTGGTTATAGTCTTGGTTATATCTTGCCTGTAAGGCAGATACTAAGTCACAGATCCAACTTTCTTCTCATTACATTTATTTTTGCTTTAACTGGTTAGCAAAGAGGTTAGCTGCTTCTTTTCCTCCATAGAGGTTTGATTGATGTTCTATAAGTCTATACAAACCGTCGAGTAAAACCATATCGTCGGAGGCCGAGAGTTGTCTCACTTGACCCCATTCAGTCCGGCCTGTTACTTACTTTGCGTGAAAGTACTTGCATGATTGCACTTTGTAGATGTGGGCGATCAGCTGGCAACATGTGTTCGATCAGCCGGTGAGGCGCCTGGTTTTGCAAGCTACCGTACAGTAAATTTGGAAATGCGTGTTGCAATATAAAGACATGGAAACACAGCACTGACTTTCCTATATACTTAATAAATCTATTTATATTTTTATTTATAGATTTTAAGTTCTCAGCTCAGTTAGATTCTACCTAGTTTATATTAGATTTATTTAGAGTATGTCATTTAAATAGAATTCTGATCCAACCCCCAAAACAGGCTATGTTGAGGAGTAGGCTACCTTACGACTTTGTTAGAGTTTTTTCCGCAAAAGTACGGTAGCCTACACCCTCATAATTCGTTCGTACTACAGCGATTATTATTATTATTAATTTTATTGATATTATTATTACTAGTTTCATTACTCATAATATTGTTGGTATTATTACGGGGGTTATTAAAGAGCCTTCTGGCCAGGAAGAATGTTGATACTGTGATACTGTGGTCAGATGTACAAAGGGTTTCGTGGGTATTCGCCAGGAGTCCAACACACCAAGTCTGTCAGGGAAGACTGGATATTGCGTAAATGCATTCCAACCTCCACAGAAAAAAGTGTTGCTATTGTTATTATTATTATTACTGTTGTTGTTATTATTATTATTATTATTATTATTGGTATTAATATTTTTTTAATTTATTCTATTTTTTTTTTTTTTTATTGTTATGAAGATCAGTATTACGTGAAATAGAGGCCATGTTCACACATCTAAAGGCCAGATGCGCCCTTATACATAAGAAGGTTTCAAAAGGTTGCTGCGAAGTCTACTGTTAAGTCGATTCCGGAAATAATACACCTATCGATATTTCCGAAAAGATGTATCGGTTTCTACAAAGCTCTTTTGAAGAGTTTTGGCATACGCAAAAGTTATAGTGGGCCGGTGTGATATTTTCGTGATATCACTTTTCAGCCTAAGATATCAACAGTTCAGGAGGAATTATACAATTGGAATACGTGTGTACTCCTATTTTTCACAGCGACCTTCCTTATATTCTTCACGAAATAAAGAGTCATTAAGCTAATGAGTTTCATCAAAGCTTTTCTAGGAAGCTATTCCAGTATTCTTCCAGAAATTATATTGATAGAACTGCAAGTATAGGTTCTATTAACGAGGATCACTCTCCACTTTCCTACATAACATAATAGATCACTTTTCTTGGTTTAAATGGGCAAAACATGTTTACATGTGTTTCTCAAATTTTCTTGTTGTAAATTATTTCCATCCCACCAGAAGGTAATAGTAATTCGTGGATAGATAGGATACATTCACTATCTAGTGAGTTTGCAAAACTCTGAGTAGTAGGTGGACACCACTCTTTACTTCGTTTCAGAAAAGGTCTACTTCAAGTACGTGATGCCATAATTTCCCCCAAATTATCAATACCCCTCCAATACCTAAATACAACTTAAAATCTTCAGTGATCAGGTTAAGCTGACCGAGTCTGGTTCAACTCAAGTCTCTAGTCTGACAATACGGACCTTTGGTAAAGTAAACCAAGAGTGAATGAAGGTATATTTTGCACTTAATCGAACCCTTGACCCGAACAAATGACATCGGACATCTTGAAGGCACATTAGTGCTGAAAAGCGGTTGAAAGCGAAGGGCCTTGTTGGAACACTTCTCAGTCGCTGGTGACCACTTTATCACTTGAAATCGCTCCAACAGCTTAGCCATGGTGTCCTGCAATGACGTTCACTTGACCAGTGCAGTCATTGTATCCCAGGACTGTACGATGTGTATATTGATTACCAGTGCAATCAATCTGCACTAAATATTACTTCACCGGCATAGTCATGGTATTTCAGCACGTAACACTGCTTCGCCAGCGCAGGCAGGGTCTCCCGATACTATAACCCCCTCACCGGTGCAGTAACATTGTCTGCACCATATACAGTCACACCAGCGCAGTCAGGGTCTCCCGATACTATAACCCCCTCACCGGTGCAATAACATTGTCCACACCATATACAGTCACACCAGCGCAGTCAGGGTCTTCCGTTACTATAACCGCCTCACCGGTACAATAACATTGTCTGCACCATACACAGTCACACCAGCGCAGTAAGGGACTCCCGATACTATAACCGCCTCACCGGTGCAGTAACATTGTCTGTACCCATACACAGTCACACCTGCGCAGTGTCAGGGTCTCCCGATACTATAACCTCCTCACCGGTGCAGTAACATTGTCTGTCCCATACACAGTCACGCCAGCGCAGTCATGGTCTCCCGATACTATAACCGCCTCACTGGTGCAGTAACATTGTCTGTCCCATACACAGTCACACCAGCGCAGTCAGGGTCTCCCGGTACTATAACCGCCTCACCGGTACAGTAACATTGTCTGCACCATACACAGTCACACCAGCGCAGTCAGGGTCTCCCGATACTATAACCGCCTCACCGGTGCAGTAACATTGTCTGCACCATACACAGTCAGACCAGCGCAGTCATGGTCTTCCGATACTATAACCCCCTCACCGGTACAGTAATATTGTCTGCACCATACACAGTCACACCAGCGCAGTCAGGGTCTCCCGATACTATAACTGCCTCACCGGTGCAGTAACATTGTCTGCAACCCCCTCACCGGTACAGTAACATTGTCTGCACCATACACAGTCACACCAGCACAGTCAGGGTCTCCCGATACTATAACTGCCTCACCGGTGCAGTAACATTGTCTGCACCATACACAGTCACACCTGCGCAGTGTCAGGGTCTCCCGATACTATAACAGCCTCACCGGTACAGTAACATTGTCTATCCCATACACAGTCACACCAGCGCAGTCAGTGTCTCCCGATACTATAACCGCCTCACCGGTGCAGTAACATTGTCTGTCCCATACATAGTCACACCTGCGCAGTGTTAGGGTCTCCCGATACTATAACCGCCTCACCGGTGCAGTAACATTGTCTGTACCATACACAGTCACAAACGCGCAGTCAGCGTCTCCCAATACTTAAACCGCCTCACCGGTGCAGTAACATTGTCTGTCCCATACACAGTCACACCAGCGCAGTCAGGGTCTCCCGATACTATAACCGCCTCACCACTATAGTAACATTGTCTGCACCATACACAGTCACACCAGCGCAGTCAGGGTCTCCCGGCACTATATCCGCCTCACCGGTGCAGTAACATTGTCTGTCCCATACACAGTCACACCAGCGCAGTCAGGGTCTCCCGATACTATAACCGCCTCACCGGTGCAGTGACATTGTCTGCACCATACACAGTCTCACCAGCGCAGTCAGGGTCTCCCGATACTATAACCGCCTCACCGGTGCAGTAACATTGTCCCATACACAGTCACACCAGCGCAGTCAGGGTCTCCCGATTCTACAACCGCCTCACCAGTGCAGTAACATTGTCTGCACCATACACAGTCACACCAGCGCAGTCAGGGTCTCCCGATACTATAACCGCCTCACCGGTACAGTAACATTGTCTGTCCCATACACAGTCACTCCTGCGCAGTGTCAGGGTCTCCCGATACTATAACCGCCTCACCGGTGCAGTAACATTGTCTGTCCCATACACAGTCACACCTGCGCAGTGTCAGGGTCTCCCGATACTATAACCGCCTCACCGGTGCAGTAACATTGTCTGTCCCATACACAGTCACAAGGGTATCCCGATACTATAACCGCCTCACCGGTGCAATAACATTGTCTGTACCATACATAGTCACACCTCCGCAGTCGGGGTCTCCTGATACTATAACCGCCTCACCAGTGCAGTAACATTGTCTGCACCATACACAGTCACTCCAGCGCAGTCAGGGTCTCCCGATACTATAACCGCCTCACCGGTGCAGTAGCATTGTCTGTACCATACACAGTCACACCAGCGCAGTCAGGGTCTCCCGATACTTTAACCGCCTCACCGGTACAGTAAGATTGTCTGTACCATACACAGTCACACCAGCGCAGTCAGGGTCTCCGATACTATAACCGCCTCACCGGTACAGTAACATTGTCTGTACCATACACAGTCACACCAGCGCAGTCAGGGTATCCCGATACTTTAACCGCCTCACCGGTACAGTAAGATTGTCTGTACCATACACAGTCACACCAGCGCAGTCAGGGTCTCCGATACTATAAGCGCCTCACCGGTACAGTAACATTGTCTGTACCATACACAGTCACACCAGCGCAGTCAGGGTCTCCCGATACTACAACCGCCTCTCCGGTGCAGTAACATTGTCTGCACCATACACAGTCACACCAGCGCAGTCAGGGTCTCCCGATACTACAACCGCCTCACCGGTGCAGTAACATTGTCTGCACCATACACAGTCACACCAGCGCAGTCAGGGTCTCCCGATACTACAACCGCCTCACCGGTGCAGTAACATTGTCTGCACCATACACAGTCACACCAGCTCAGTCAGGGTCTCCCGATACTACAACCGCCTCACCGGTGCAGTAACATTGTCTGCACCATACACAGTCACACCAGCGCAGTCAGGGTCTCCCGATACTACAACCGCCTCACCGGTGCAGTAACATTGTCTGCACCATACACAGTCACACCAGCGCAGTCAGGGTCTCCCGATACTACAACCGCCTCACCGGTGCAGTAACATTGTCTACACCATACACAGTCACACCAGCGCAGTCAGGGTCTCATGATACTATAACCGCCTCACCGGTACAGTAACATTGTCTGTACCATACACAGTCACACCACTACAGTTAGGGTCTCCCTTTACTAAAACGTCTTCATGGGTGCATGACAATGAAACAATGATGACAGGCAACCAGAATGTTGAAACCACAAAGGCCTGATCTCGCAACTCTTTACGAATAAGAACAATGAATACGCTACTTACGTCAACATACATTGTTGTTTTGGAATCACATTAAAACAAATGCTAATAGTTTTATTTATATTTTGATAAATGAAAATACAACAGAAAATTCATGACAATATGTTTTCTACTGCTTACAAACATTAATTAGTGATTAACAATTACAGTCTTCCCAAGGTCATAATAAGTATAAAAGTGTTGCCTAATCAGTGTTTGTTTGCTGTCTCAAGACGAAAATGCTTAACATATTTCTTTTTTATGTTAATGTGTTATGCACTTTAAAGTAATGATTATTATATGCTTAACAATCACTGTACGTTACGCGCGAACCCGCAAACCAATCGCTGAAACACTGGAAGCAGTTGGATCTTTCCTCTTAGCTTAATTACATATGTCAGAGGTCACCAATCTTTTCTTAAGAAAAAACTACTCTATGACTTTTAGTAATCAAGAATATCTTTCCTTCTTAAACTTGCATATAGTTATAATCGTAGATCATTATTAAGGTGCGTTTAAAAGGTGCTTCTCCCCGCCAATGTTGACATGACGCCATCAACATTGCAAGAAAATCCGCCAATATTTGTGAGGCGCATGGAGATGATTCGGCAATGTTGATGTATGGCTCGGCAATATATCCGAGTATCCGGCATTGTGCCGGGGCATTAGCGTCGTGTTGCCGATGACATCGACCTAGGGCCGAAAACAAGGCAATATTCCAAGATGTAATTCATACTTCTACCTTGAAAACAATCGTGACAGACAGTTGTGTAGGATTGCTACGTGGAACTGTTCGTTCCAACTGAAAATTATAATCACTATTTGCATAAAAAAATTTTTGTTTGGGAGCGGCCATTGAGAGATAATACTTAATATAAAATATACGAGTCTATTTAAATATTTAATATTTAAGTATTAAATATATTTTTACACTATTTAATTCTTTAAATAAATACAATGTAACAAGTTAACTAAATTTGTTCTGAAATTAAATCTATTCCAAATTTAGATACTACTCAATGAACATTAAATTTAAATATTTACAAGATGACATTAATTTAGGAAACCAGATAATTAGAAATAAAGATCTAGAGAGAAAATTATAAAATTTCATTACAAAATACAATTCTACAAAGAAGTATTTAGCCTACCAGACTTATTTGAAAGTTCATTAACAACTCGTGCCCTGTTACAGCGATTCTCTCATGGATAATGGATACGAGGCGTAGTTCTCGGAAAGGTAGTTCACAAGTACAAACCATCGCCAAACGAGACTACTCATATTTAAGTTGTTTATGGACGTTTTGTTGTACACACATATTCATTAAAGGAAAATAATCTTGAAATTATAATATTTCAATTCCTTAATGAATGTTTTAAGTTAATAATAAATTTATTAAAAAATATAGTCAAATGAAAATACTTTTAGTTCTATGAAAGATTAAACAAAAACCTTATACTCATTCTGGAGGTGCTATTTCCTAAAACCATCCTCATTGCGCGTCTCTAATATATGTACACCTGCAGCACTTAAATGGGGAGTTGACCGTTGTCATAAATCAAATTTTCATAAATAAATAATACGAAAGTTGAAGATTTACTTAGGTACTCTGTTACTTTTTAAATTTAGGCTCAGAAAAATGCCCTGACAACCGTTAGGCGTATAACTTTAATATAGATAAGCAACTTGTAGTGATTTATAAATTCGGCTTGGTTTTTATTCAAGATAAATTTTATGTAGACCTGAAAATGTGAATTATATCGCTATTTTGTAATATTTTAAATTTATTTTTGTATTATCTAAGGCGTATCCCTTATATATGTGCCACAGATTGGGAATCACAGCCTTAATCTACAATGACTGACATATTTTACTAGAGTATTACAAATTATGTTTGTATGCATTTTGTTTAACAATGTAACCAGGCCTCCTGATAACGTCACTTGGACTGGCCTGCTAATTATTGTCTTTGTCACTCCTTGCACTTCTGTTTTATTTAACTTAGGTATATTTTAGGTTTCCTAAAGCCAATTTTACATGAAGATAACCCTGAATTGTCACCTGCGAATGTAACCACAACAGGTATCCTGGTTGGATTGAGTACTAGTTCATGTTACAATCTCTTCACAACTAAATAAACTTCTAGACAGATTCATCCGTACTACTTAAATAAGTAACATTTAAAAAATTACTGTAACTTACTGAGGTTAACAAAGAAAAATTTTCTTTCAATTACCCTAGAGCACTATTTATGATATTGTGTGGTAGCCATGGCAACAGTTTAAAGTTGTACAATGGAGGTTTCGACAACTAGATTGGGGAAAAATATTCATATACAATACTTCTTTGAGAAATATATATCTAGGTATTGGAAATTTGGCGCAGTGCCAAGGCGCGTTCGTGTTCGTGAGGTGGACCCCACAAGTTGTATGATTAAAGTATTGAATAAATATTTGAAAAAACTGTATTAACATCAATTGCCATCCATTATAGGTTTAAAAAAATCTATTTTAACTTGATGAATAAAAACAAATTTTATTAAAGATGAAAATTTGTACAAGATATATATCAGGAGAGTGTGAGCTAATAGAAGGGATTTAATAATAATAATAACAGGTTTCTATATTTACAGCCGGAATAGGTGGACGTGTTGTAGGTTACATCAAGTGTGTACTTTCGTATGTAACTAGAACAATAATGCCTTCAACTATCAACTAGCGATTACAGGGCTGTAGCCACCGAATTCAAGGTAAAACATTGTTAAACATGTTTCAAAATAACACAGGGTCGGGAGTTTTACCGTACATGTCCGTGTTCTGTAGTGTTTATTCGTATTTAAAAATCATTAAAATTTTTAGTTTACTTTCAAAATTTCTAGGAAATAATAATTCCCTGACTCCAAGCAGTGAACAGCCGTTACACTAAATTTGCACTATGTTATGAAGTTATTCGTTCGCTGCACAATGCAGAATTGTAAGTTGGACAAAACGGTATTCAAGAAGAAAAGGGAAAACTAACGAAAGTTGCAAATCCGATGAAAAGAAAGAAGCTAAACGAACATTTAACAAAATAATGATAACGTTCTGATAAGCATAGAACATGTCACGGTAACTTGACGCTGTGCTATGCCATGGAGCCGCCTTTCAATTATTCTTGGAAAAAACATTATTTCTTGGAAATAACCTGACTTGCACCATTACATCAAGTAATTGGAACGTAACAGTTCTCAGAACGAGACAAATATATGCGTGGAAGTGGGCGGGGAGAAAAATTAATGTGAAAAGGTTGGACGCTAATTCGTCCAGCATTAGTAACAAAAACGTCCGGAACACTTGAAATAACACGTTAGTTAACGGAATTACCCGTACTTACAACATGATCAAGGCACCTCTTTATGTCTTTTATCAAGGCACCTCTTTATGTCTTTTATCAAGGCACCTCTTTATGTCTTTTATCAAGGCACCTCTTTATGTCTTTTATCAAGGCACCTCTTTATGTCTTTTATCAAGGCACCTCTTTATGTCTTTTATCAAGGCACCTCTTTATGTCTTTTATCAAGGCACCTCTTTACCGATAGAGACTACTTTTACTCCAGTCACGCGACCCTGCACATGTGATCATTCCTGTATGTAACTGGGGTTTATGTTTCTACCTACGTTCATAACTCTTTCATACTCTTTGTAGACGACAGTCATTCTGGCTTTAAAAATACATACAAAAACTTCATAATATACTCATCTTCATTTCTGTTAGGAATATGTCTATATATTTGAGTACATTTTACTGTCTTTCCTAATATTACAATATTTTCCTCTGTTGACGCGTTTCGGAATGACTCTATTTTCAAAACTGAAATCTTTACGAGAAAATGATTTGTTTTGAAAATTGAGTCATTCCGAAACACATCAACAGAATAGAGTATATTGATATTAGGAAAGGCAGAAAAATGTACTCAAATATACACACACAAACTGTAATTTACACTGTCAGATGTGTATAAATGGAACTTTTTCAATTTTTTTTCAAAGTTTATTTTGAAATTCAATTTAAATTGTGTATTGTTTGAATGAATAATACAATTAGGAAAATTTTAAGACAGTAAAAGCATGTCGGTGTAACTAGCTACTCTAAAATAGCCGCTTTTAATTTTCAAAATATTTCCAACCAAATACTGAAAATCAAATACTTTAGATCAGTGTACACATCTGTACAACTTTTATTGTAAGAACCAATACAACTTTGTAATTAGTGTGCCACAGATGCGTTGTAAACTGTGTCTGTGAAGCTCAACATCTATTGTTTACTCGTCATTTCTCTGTTAAAACGTTCCGGATGAATACTTACATTTACAAACTCACCGTTTAAGTTCGCGTAGTGTTACGTCACGAAACAATAGCAGATGTGACTGCTTGACTAATAACGTAAGCTACCTACAAACATACCTTTGTGGCCATATTTAGAGCAGCTCTACCCAACCGTCACTATGCACAGACACTCACACACTGGCCTAAGTACCCCTGGACTAGTTGTATCTAGGAAAGGTAAACGGGTTTTTTTATGTAAAACTTTACTACAGTCGGTTCTGTGCGGTGACTAGTGAAACGACCTGACATACCATGCGACTGTTTTATTAGCGAATATAATGGTGGTTTTTGTACGTGACTAGTGTGTTTTGATGCCCATAAAAATGTTCAACTTAACTTACTATTGCCCTATTAAATATGTTCGAGTTTATTTTGCTCTTAACAACGACGTCTTTGTTGTCAAGAAAAGAAGTAAAGTATAAAAGTAAGATACCAAAACTCCATCCTCGTCAAAAATTCTAAAAAATCAGAAAAAAACATGACTGGCAGTAGGGCCAGGTACAAGAAAAAGAGTACACAAAAGATCAGTGGTGTTGTCCCCATGTTTTGCAGTTTATTACTAGTAGCTTAAAACCAATGTAACTATTGCACTGTTTGGTTATCCCCTACGCGCTCTTTAAGGCTATAAATCGGTGAACTCTTGAGACACTTTGTAATAGAAGAGGGGCATTCGCTCGATGTCAATTCTCCAGAGGATGATGAGCATTCCCATATTGGAAAATTTACGACTACACCACTGCGAAAGATTGAATGAAAAAGAATTTATTCTGATAGTTACATAATTGCACGATGTTTCCGCTGAGGTGGTTATATTATAAAACCATTAACTTTAAATATCGTACGTTTCTAAAACATAAAAAAGGTCAGGTTAGAGCAAATAGAATAAAAAAAACTGCTAGTACTCTTTGGGAAAACGCTGTAAAGCTAAGGTTACCATTCATTACAGTATATTCATGTAAAACTAAACTACTATTGGTTAATAATTATTTAGAATAATTTACTACAGTTAAAAATTAATAAATAATACTCAAAAACCTCTAACCACAAAGATTTTTATTCTATCCTAATGCACATTTCGGTTGTCAAATAATCATCCTCAGAGGCATGACAAACAATACTGGCTAACTTTGCATTATATGTAAGGAAACTGTGCAGACTTAGTCAGTTTTGTCTGATATCCCTTGGAGCATGGTTATCTGATAACCGAAATGTAGATCAGGTTAGAATAAAAATATTTGTGGTTAGATAGTTTTTAGTGTTATTTATTGCTTTTAACTATTCGATGTAGAATTATCGACCCTCTCTATAAAATTAGGCTCAGTTGTTTCTATATTTTCAACAACGTATACATAAAGTGGTAACATACTTCGACAACGCAATATTTGTTTTAGTAGTAAGGCCTACTTGACTCAGAGTAGTTCGATTCCGATTGTTTTATGTTTATCTATATTCAGTGACGTGTCAAGGGGAGTTACTAGATCGGTGCGCCATAGGCCCCATGTTGGACATAGGCCCTCAACTGGTTGGTAATATTTGTTATAAGAAATCACATTTATTATTTGACACGTCAACTATAGATCTTCATTTCAGACCAGCGATCTACCATAGTTGTTATACATATATCATATATTTGTGTGTGTGTGTGTGTGTGTGTGTGTGTGTGTGTGTGTGTGTGTGTGTGTGTGTGTGTGTGTGTGTGTGTGTGTGTGTGCGTGTGTGTGTGTGTGTGTGTGTGTGTGTGTGTGTGTGTTGTGGGTGTGTGTGTGTGTGTGTGGGTGTGGGTGTGTGTGTGTGTGGGGGGGTGTAAATTAATTATGGAAAATTAATATGAGATATGACGTATCGAACGTATTGTTTTAAATAGAAATGTATAAAGAAAATTGTAAGAATCCCTCCTTACTTGAAATAATATTATTCATACCAAACGTCTACATAATCTGACAGTAATTTTTAAGCAAAAGTTTGAAAACATGTAAACGTTTTACATTTTTCCGAATTTTGCATACAAATAATTATCAGATTATGTAGAAATTATGTATGAATAATGTTAATTCAAGTACGGAGGGAGCCTCGCAATTTCTTGTAAAAATATCTATTTTAGAAATAGAAAAAAATTAAAGTAATTACCCCAATATTCAAAATTGCTGAACCATACATGAATAAACTTTTGTTATGCACAAATTTGTAGCCAATTGCTTCAAAATTGCCATCGTAGTCTATTAAATTTAACAAATTATAAATTCTTTTCCAGATTTTGACATTGGTTTTAAATGCACAAATTGGTATCAAATTTAAAGAAAATGCAGACGCATTACTCGTCAAAAAAAATCGTCTACAGTCATTTTTATTTTTATAAAATATAATATCTCCCTTTTAGAATTTTTTTTCGGAAAAACAACAACTTACATGTGGCGTGTGCATAGTCTACACAAAGAGCGGTACTGTAATAAGCGAAGTATTAAATATCTAATACTAATTATTTGTATTTTAGGTGTTTTTTTTTTAATAAGTGTGATTAATAATAGATCCTCCATTTATTTCCGTAGGTGGGCAATAGGCCCCCTATATTTATCATTTTTCAAATGCCCCCAGGCATCATTTTTCAAGGCACGCTAGATATTACTTAAACATACGTACTAAACAGGATAAAGTTATTTTAATAACACAAACTCTAAATAATAGTCAATACTTTTATTAATTATCATCATATAAACCTAACCTCACTTTACATACCCTTCTATCAAGTAATTCTTCAGGAATTACCGAACTATGTCATTCCACATACTATTCGGTTAGGATAGGTTTGGTTATATATATATATATATTGTAATAATTGGTAATTTTGTTTTATACAAAATTAATAAAAGTTATAATTTAAAAGAAATAACAATTCAATGCTGCTTTTTGTTACAATAAACTTTTAATATCTTAAAATGACATTCCTTGTTATCTTTTACAAAGTCACTTACTAATTAAAAATTCTTATTTCCTCTACAAAGAATTACAAAATTTAAGCTTTATTAGCCTAAGTCTAAAATTTGTTATGGCAGCAAAAAGTTTAGTTATAAAATTTAATATGAATTGAAATTGATTTAATTATTTCAATTTGAGCTTGAGCTCTCTTTATCTCGGGTTAAATAGGTGGGTTTTCTAAATTTTGACTAATAAATTTTGAGTTGGCACTTTCAAAAAAATATCTAAATTACAATTCTTACAAGTTAAAATTTTTACAAGTTATTTTAGTTCCTAATTAAATAATTTCCTGAATAATGTCTTCTTAATTGATCAGTTCAATGGTTTGGCTTATTGTTACTCTGTAATTATGATTTAAATACGATACTGCACTTTCCGCACCAGTTAAAAAATAAAATTTTTTTACAGCCAATTCTGAATACGTCTTCCTCGTTCCGATGCTTTGTTCCAACTGTTTACTGACGCTACCTTTGTTAGAAAAAAATGGCCAAGTCGTGAATTTCCGCTATTTTTTCGTTTATTCCTTGCAAGTAACAGCTTTACGGATGTCATGTTCTTCTTCTTTACGGATACACTTCTTCTTCTTAACAACTGCACTTAAATTTCTTTGTATTTAAATCCAAAACTGTTTTATATTATATCTCCACGAGAAATATTTAAACGAATATCTTTTGCCGGTCAATGCGCACGCAACTCCACAAATCCGTTACATCGTGTTTACTACAGAACACTCACTAGCTTGCCGTGTGAAAGTTTTAAGTGTATTCTTACATAGTTCTATTTAAATTGTTACCTATCAATTATTTCTAATACATATTCTTATAAATAGTGATTTGTGTGTTTTTTTTCTTTTATATAAAATCTTGTGATTAGATCTAAAATGTGGCCGTGTGCATTTTCTACATAAGTGAAATTAGGTTATGTTTACAATTCGTTCCTGGTATATTTTAGTAATTTTTTTTACATACTGAATTTATTTACATATATTTATCTTAATTTGGTAAGTGCCTTTTATATATATATTACTTCAAAATGTTACATAGTCCCCAAATTTAGATAAAAAAAAATTTTGATTCCGAAATTCCTTTTTTTTATCTCAATTTTCACATTTTGGGAGTAAACTCTTACTCTATCCTTCTTGCTTGTCTGCTGCCATCTAATTACATATGATATACTTAACTCCTAACAATACAATAAATTAACAATTAACATTTAATCAACAATATTCTTACTCTTAACTCTCAATTTTCACATTTTGGGAGTAAACTCTTACTCTATCCTTCTTGCTTGTCTGCTGCCCTCTAATTACATATGATATACTTAACTCCTAACAATACAATAAATTAACAATTAATATTTAATCAACAATACTCTTACTCTTAACATCTCGTACATTAATCATTTTCTGATTCTTAGAATCTATTTTATAAACTTTTTCTTTTTCTTTCTTTATTTTAATTTTAATAGAATGGAATCCTTCCAATCATAAGTCTTTTTATTTATCTATATAATCTATCTTCTGACACAGTGTTCTTTTTTTTAAATTTTAGCCTAACCGAGTCATAGCATGTCTAGGTTGTTTGTAGGTTAGGTCCTTGTTCTTATTCATTCATCCCTTCCTATTTTATTTATTTTTATTTACATATTTTTTTATTTCTTTATATTTTTTTTTTCAAGTGTTTGTTTAATTATTAAGTCATTTCTGGTCTATTGTCATTTCCGGTTTATTTGTTATCTATCCCTCCTACATTCGCTTCCTTCTCCTAATACTTTTATATCCTGAGTCATTCCTGTTGTTACCATCTTATTATCCCTTGTTATTTTCCTTTCTCTCGACTTCTCCCTTATTTCCTGTGTTATGAATTTGAAATCTTCCTTCATCTCTCTCATTTCGTCTCTATTTTCCTCTAATTTTTTGTTTATTTCCCTCATATCCTCACTCATATCCTCTCTCATATCCTTCATTTCCTCTCTCCCTTTTACACTCATTTCCATGAGAGTTCTCATCATCTCCCTTAAATCTTCATTCTCATTATTTCCCTTTTTCTGTTGGGTTTGCATCAGTGGTAATCCCCTAGCCTCATCTACTTGTGTTTCCACCTCACTCTCTTCTATAGGCATATCTGTGCCTTCCGTTTCTGTCTCTTGTATTTCTAGGCTTGTCCCTTCTTCCAATTCTATTAGGCCTATTGTAGCTTCTTCCTCTTTTTCATCTATTTTTTCTTTTAATGTCACATATTTTCCTTTTGCAGCTTCCTCAATTGCTGTACCCTTCCTAGACCTACTATGTTTGTTATATTCCTCTAATTTTTCTGTTTTTTTCGCTTTCTCCCTCCTTAAATTATATGTACCTGTTTCAGATTCCATTTTTTTTTTTTTATTTCTTTATCTAAAATTTCAAAATTCCCCTTTATTCTATTTAAATTTTGAAAATAAAAAAATTATTGACTTATGGTTGCAAAGTCCTGAAAAGTAAACAATATTAATACAAATATTTAATTAATAATCTTATCTAAAGTGCCTTGAGGTTAATTCTTAAATTTTTTTTATAATCGAGCCCCACGTTTGTGTGCCAAATGTAATAATTGGTAATTTTGTTTTATACAAAATTAATAAAAGTTATAATTTAAAAGAAATAACAATTCAATGCTGCTTTTTGTTACAATAAACTTTTAATATCTTAAAATGACATTCCTTGTTATCTTTTACAAAGTCACTTACTAATTAAAAATTCTTATTTCCTCTACAAAGAATTACAAAATTTAAGCTTTATTAGCCTAAGTCTAAAATTTGTTATGGCAGCAAAAAGTTTAGTTATAAAATTTAATATGAATTGAAATTGATTTAATTATTTCAATTTGAGCTTGAGCTCTCTTTATCTCGGGTTAAATAGGTGGGTTTTCTAAATTTTGACTAATAAATTTTGAGTTGGCACTTTCAAAAAAATATCTAAATTACAATTCTTACAAGTTAAAATTTTTACAAGTTATTTTAGTTCCTAATTAAATAATTTCCTGAATAATGTCTTCTTAATTGATCAGTTCAATGGTTTGGCTTATTGTTACTCTGTAATTATGATTTAAATACGATACTGCACTTTCCGCACCAGTTAAAAAATAAAATTTTTTTACAGCCAATTCTGAATACGTCTTCCTCGTTCCGATGCTTTGTTCCAACTGTTTACTGACGCTACCTTTGTTAGAAAAAAATGGCCAAGTCGTGAATTTCCGCTATTTTTTCGTTTATTCCTTGCAAGTAACAGCTTTACGGATGTCATGTTCTTCTTCTTTACGGATACACTTCTTCTTCTTAACAACTGCACTTAAATTTCTTTGTATTTAAATCCAAAACTGTTTTATATTATATCTCCACGAGAAATATTTAAACGAATATCTTTTGCCGGTCAATGCGCACGCAACTCCACAAATCCGTTACATCGTGTTTACTACAGAACACTCACTAGCTTGCCGTGTGAAAGTTTTAAGTGTATTTTTACATAGTTCTATTTAAATTGTTACCTATCAATTATTTCTAATACATATTCTTATAAATAGTGATTTGTGTGTTTTTTTTCTTTTATATAAAATCTTGTGATTAGATCTAAAATGTGGCCGTGTGCATTTTCTACATAAGTGAAATTAGGTTATGTTTACAATTCGTTCCTGGTATATTTTAGTAAATTTTTTTACATACTGAATTTATTTACATATATTTATCTTAATTTGGTAAGTGCCTTTTATATATATATTACTTCAAAATGTTACAATATATATATATATATATATATATATATATATATATATATATATATATATATATATATATATATATTAAATACAGTGATATGTTTTCTTGTAATATAGTTAATAAATTTAAAATATTTGAAAAACAAGAATACTTTTAATGAATATACTTATTCAAAGCTTTTCGCCGATAAAATAGTACCAGCATCTTCAGTAAAATAATTATCTAATAAAATATTTTTACAAAATTAAATCATATGTGCTACAAACGACCATATATTTATAAGTATTGCACTTTATGTAATTTTTTCTATCACACCTTATAGATAGTTTTCTATAGACCTTATAAATAGTTTGGTGCCTTGATCTCATTTGAATTTGTTCATCAATTAATTTGTCTTTAACTTTATGCTTATAAATTTCCAATATTTCAAATATATTCATTTTTAATCCTTTATTTAATTCTTTTTTTAATTTCATATTTTCTATTTCCGGAAACTCGTGTCCATTATTAATACAATACGTAGCTCTTGATTTGTATATGATTGGATTGATATAAGCGTTTAAATGTTCTTTGTATCTTTCTTTTAATTTCTTTTTTGTTTGTCCTACATATAATTTATTACAAGTTTGACATTTTATATTATATACTCCATTTCTTTCGTGCATATTATTTTGATTTTTGTTATTGTTTATTAAATTTTTAATATTATTATCAGTTTTATATGTAATTTGTAAATTTGTTTCTTTAAATAATCTTGTAATTTTATTTATTTCGTTACCAGTGAATATAAAAGTTGCCCAAATATTTTCTCTCTTATTAGGTACAAAGTTATTTTCGAGTTTCTGTTTTCTTATTACGTTATTATTTAATTTATCTATAGTTTTTCTTTTATTTCCATTTTCTAAACCAATTTGATATATTATATTTTTCTCTTTTATTTGATCATTTAAGTTCATTGGTATATTTTATCGGCGAAAAGCTTTGAATAAATATATTCATTAAAAGTATTCTTGTTTTTTAAATATTTTTAATATATTATTGTTATATACATATATATATATATATATATATATATATATATATATATATATATATATATATATACCTATATAGACTTCTCTAACGCAAACTAAACTATTGCTGGAGTGAAGTAGTTGGTCATCATTTGCGTGTCAACTCACGTAGGGTTATGGAAATTTTAATTGCTTGTCATTGTGCGTTGTACCGTGAAATTCGTTTTTTTTAGCTAACTACATTATAAATAGCAACAAATTATTCGGTCTAGATATGGTTTAGTTAAAATAAAACGACAAATTAATTTTCTAAACCTAAGATAACTGGGTACTGAATTCAGTGTCATATTAGAAAATGTATATTTTCATAACCAAACCTATCCAAACCAGATAAAGTACCTACATTGACTATATTATAGTATATACATAGGTTTTATTATATTATAGTATATATTTTTTAATCAGTGTTCTGTGAAATACAGAAACTTTCACAGTATTCAGTTCCTTGGCATTGCAAGTTGAGGTTATTTTTGTATTTTTTTCAAGTTGGTTATAGTTTTATATTATTCAAAATATTTTTTTAGCTGTTTATTTTTAAGTAACATATGTGAAAACGAAAAAATCGGAGACGAAATCGTCTTTATCAACAATAATTGACAGAAATACCATGGTTTTTTCTACGAACAAAAGTGATACAGAAAATCGATTAGAAAATATGACTATCATTTGCCTGCATCACCCTGTAGCCAGCATACGTCATCAATACACGTCAATTCATACCTTGGTTGCCTCATTAATCTTATCCATATCTTTTATAATTGGTGTTTGAATGTATTGCAAAATAACTCATTTTGTTGCAGTTTGCAGCCGGCTCCGCAACTTGTGTAGTGCAGCTAATTATGCGTTACGTTCTGCAAACAGGTTTGTCACAGAATCGCGTCCTTGATTCTTGAATGAAACTACTTAGCGTCGAAGACAGGTTATTTTAGTTTCATGAAGCTGACAGCTGTGGTTCTTTTTGACTTCAATGAGGAATCGCGGAAATGATATGAATCGATAAAATAAAACAACTTAAAACATAACGTGAAAAGGGCGAAAATCATTATGAGTGTAACCAATACCTTCTATTAGAAGGTTCTGGTGTAACGCAGCATAAACTGGTCCTTCGCGATTACAGCGGTAACTGGCGGCTTGGTGGCCACTTGTGCAACAAAACTTCAAACAAGAGTATAATGTGTCTATGAGTTTAGTAGGGAGATGACGCGATACAGGAATCCCGACAGTCCGGAAATCCTGTAGCTCCATTCTTCAAGAATTTGAAAAAAGTGATAGGTTGGAAGTTGGAGCGGTAGAGTGACAAGCTCTACCTTACGTGATAGTAAGCAAGTGTAAGACCTCTTAACTTTTCTTCATCAATTTCCAAAAACAGAGGAATCACAAAGTTTCTAACTATCTTTAAAAAAAACTGTGATCAAGACCCAATGCGGTTCGCAAGGTCATTACGAGCAGAAACTGCTCCAGCATACGATGGTCCAAACACTGATGTGGTTCACATAAAGTCATCGTGAAGTCTGTCTGGGTACCTCACGTACCTGCGTCTCATTTTGCTAAGGCCAATTGCCTGTCAGGTACGTGGGGAGGATGATGTAATACTGCCTACATGACGCGAGCAGCCTATATGACGCGAGTGAACCATGGTTCCCAAGATTTGTATGATCATCTACACCCATCGCGGAGGATGTAGTAGTAACAGATGTAAAATAGAAATGCAGGAAAGGTGATATGAGTTCGTTGCTTTAACAAATACTATTCTCTAGATAGAACTGTGTGGTATATATTAGTGGTTCTGGTGCGAGATACGTCGTACGAAAATAGAAACTAAATTTATGCAATTTTTTTACGTGACAAAAGAAACTTCAACATCTTGATCATTTTTGCATAAACATAAAGTACAGATATTCTCGCCAGGTTTCGAGGATTTTTAAACAAATAAAAATCAGGTAAGCCATATAGTTTTGCAGCGTCGTCCTGCCTAAACCTGTTTGAATGTAAAGGATAATAATTACCTTACCTTCCACTTTCCCTTTCAATCATTTATTTTTTGCGTCTTAAGTAAAAGCGCCTCACCTCCCCTCTAAAGGCGCCTGCACTATCACCACATAGCTTAAGTGGAAACAGTGATTTGCTATTTGCTTTGTCAAAGCTTTCTGTATCTAAAGAAAGAAGCCATTAGCGTCTTTTAGGCTACTTTTAGGTTCGTTGGAAGATTTATCACCTCAGATTCATTGGAAGATTTATTACTACAGATTTCGTTTAGCTGTGGCAAATGCACTTATTCATTTCATTGTTTAAAATTATAGGTTATGTTTTGTTGTGTAAAATGGTTTTTGATAGCCTAACCTGCAGTGTTTTTATTGTTGTTCAACGCCAGTAAATTTAGAAGGCATTTCTTCAATTCTTCTCAGAACTAAGATTGTCTTACTTCGTTACAGTTTCAGCCTTACTAAAATATTTTCAAATCGTTTTGCTGTTTTGAAAAATAAGAATAAATGTATGCTTTATTAAATTCTTGTTTACATTTTTGAAACATATAGAAACAAATCCAACTATAAAATATCTAATGTTTCAAAAATATATTGAGTAGTCTTTAGCTTCAGTAGGTTTTCAACCTCTTTACGATGAAGTTGTAACATTGTAATGAATCATTTCAGATAAGCTATTTTAATTCTGTGCTATAATTTGAACAGAATTATACTAGAATCGAAAGTTAGCTTCATTTTACAGCTAGCTAGCTACCTGTTAGAATCCTTCTGTTTACAAAACCGTTTGCCCGCCTTTGTTTTGCCACTTCTTGTTTATTGCACTTTTCGGGGGAGAAAACAGAAGCCCTCTTCTGAAAATTCTTGAGGTATTACACGATTCTAAAAACCTTTAGTGTGCTGCATCATTATAAAAATTTGTAGGCGTTACATCATTCTGAAAACGTTTAATGTGCTACATCATAGTATCCCGGCAAGCTGGCCTGAGCAACCGGGCGGGTCCACAGGTGGCGGATAGTGGGACGGCCTACAGAAATGTAGGTTACCTGTGAATAAGGATTCCGGAAGGTTTCTGAATATGCAGGCCTGGACCAAGGCTATGGTTCAAAGGTGAGGAATTATCCCTCCTCGTCAGTCAACCGGTTGGGCTTGGTAGAAATAACCGAGTGCTCTGACCGGGGTGACTGGGGTAGTTGGGAATTAAGTCCTCACAATGCTACTCTCACCTCCCGGGTGAACCAAGGGCAATGCGACAGTGAAGTAGGGGCGGGAAACTGCCCAAACGACACAGTTGTAAAAAAGAGAGTAAAGCAGGCTGTTCATCTGAGCAGTTAATAATGTCCTGAACTTGGGGTGTACTTCAAGGTCAGTGACTGAATACCCAATCCAAGGTGGAAGGCATCGTGCCGAAGGATGAATGGCTGCAGGGTATAAAATGCAGTCCCAAACGATCCCCTTGAGGAACCAGACAAAACCTCATTGTATGTTGTCTTGCCAGGGCAATGGGGGCTCTGCTCTGGTCGACCTTTTATTTCCCCCATACTCGTGGGACGTTTATGGACCAGACAAGTACAGAAGATAATTTTGAGACTGCACAGACGGCGGGAGCCAATGAGTTGGCAAACCGTGGGTCTGTAGCAGAGATGCCAACGGCAACCATCACTGGGGGTGCGGGGGCGGCTGTCAAGCTGCCGACTGCAGAAACCGGTGAAGTGGCTGCAGAGTTGAGTACGCTCTCTTTACGGAGAAAGCGAATGAGTGGAGCGGCCAGAAGGAGGCTCCGAAAAGAACAGGCGAGAGCAGCGGGAGGGCCAACAACTCTGAAAAAACGGAGGGGAGGCCAAAACCGAGCTGAGTCTGCCAAAGTCCAGGGCTTGGATGTTGTGAGGAGGGAGGTGCAACAGGGAAGAAAGCAACCTAGAGCGCCAAACCCCAGCACGTCAAAAAGGCCTAGGAGTGAGACATCCAACCCCTCTCCAGTGAAGGGAGGAATGAAGAAGGTGAAACTGGGACAAGGGGGGGACGCTGGAGTGTCTTCGGGCACATACGGCGATACCCTCAGGCAAAAACTAGCAATTGTCCCAGTTAGTTACCCTGAGAGACAACTCTCGGAAGAGATGGCGTTGGAGCTGGAGGAGCTGTTCTTCTCGGAACTGCTGTCCGCTGAGGCGGAGAGTGGGGATAGAGGTTTTAGGACAGCATACTTAGAGAGGGGAGCTCTAAATGTCGTATGCTCCTCACGGGAGAGCCTGGAGTGGGTCCTTCGGGTCCTGCCAAGCTTCACCCTGAGCGAGGGGGTAAAGTTGAGGGCAGGGCCACCCAAGGAGATCTTTTGCGTCGCAAAGATGTCAATGTGGGTGCCCAAACCCTACAATGACAAGGAGCCGGAAGAGATTCTGAAGGTGGTCAAAACCCAGAACCCTGGGGTTGTTCAGGATACTTGGAAGGTGATTGCCAGGAAAAGGGAGGATGCAGGTCTTACCCTGATCTTGTACATAGGAGAGGGCTCCCTCAGGGCACTGCGAAACAACAACCTGAGGGTGAACGTGGGGCTGAGACAGGCCACGTTCAAGGTGCTCTCTAGTCCTGGGGCTGCTCTGCGAACCCAGGCAACTGCAGAGTAAGCAGGAAAAAATGATCAAGATCCTCCAAGTGAACCTACAGCATAGCAGGGCGGCCAGTGCTGTCGTGTGTAGGATGCTGGACAGGGGAGAGGTGGACTTGGTGCTCATCCAGGAACCATGGATTTCTGGAGGAAAAATATGCGGGCTGGCGACATCTGGAGGTAAGTTGTTGTATGATAAGGACTCCGGTGTTCCCAGGACGTGTATCCTGGTTAGGAGGGGGTTGTGTGCTTTTGTACTAACGAACTTCTGTTGCAGGGATTTGTTAGCAGTGTCAGTGGAGCTGCGGGCGGAGGGGGGGATGAAGAGGCTGAACCTGGCCACGGCATATCTCCCCTTTGACTGCGCGGGGGCTCTACCAACACAAGAGCTGAGGAGCCTGGTCGAGCATTGCGGGGCTGTGGATGAGGAGCTGCTGGTGGGGATGGATGCTAACTCCCATCACACTTCGTGGGGTAGTACAGGTACAAACACTAGAGGTGAGGAACTTTTAGCTTATCTTAGCTCTAAGAACTTACTAGTCTTAAATCAGGGGGAAGAGCCGACGTTTGTCACTAGGGCCAGAAAGGAGGTCCTGGACATTACGGTGGCATCGAACCAGATGGCTAGGTATGTACTAAATTGGCATGTGTCGGATGAACCATCTTCTTCTGATCACAGACATATTAGGTATGATATCTCTCTAAATCCAGCCATGCTTCGCCCAACCAGGGATCCAAGAAGAACAGACTGGGACTCCTACAGGAGGGACCTGGGTGTTCGGATTGAGGAGGCTGGATTGGAGTATGGTGGGAGGAGAGAGCTAGAAGACTCTGCCACATTGGTTGGCGAGGCTATAATAGAATCCTTTACCGATAACTGCCCTCTCAGTGAGGGGAGGAAAGTAGGGGATCCGTCATGGTGGAACAAGAAGCTAGCTAAACTTCGGAAGACCACCAGGAGACTCTTTAATAGAGCAAAAAAGAACGGGGAGTGGGACCTGTATAGGAAAACACTAACCGAATACAACAGGGCAATTAGAGAAGCGCGCAGGAAGTCCTGGAAGGAGTTCTGTCATGAGATTGACAAAACTCGGGAAGGGGCACGACTGTATAAAGTGCTCTCTAAGGATCCAGTTAACCCGGTGGGGATGCTAAGAACCCCACTGGGAAATTTAACAAAAACGGCAGGGGAAACTGTGGAAGAATTAATCAGGACACATTTCCCTTCCAGTACCCTGAGGAAACTTGGGGGAGCAGACACTGAACCGGTTACCAAACTCTCCACAAGACGTGGTAAGAGGGAGGACTGGGAAGTGGCAAGGAGGATAGTAACTCCACAAAGGGTAAGATGGGCTGTTGGCACTTTTAAACCCTACAAATCTCCAGGTCCAGATGGGATCTATCCTGTGCTGCTGCAGCAGGGAATGGATATGCTGGTGCTGGTACTTACTAAATTATACAGGCTAAGCATTGCTCTAGGGCATGTGCCGGCAGCCTGGAAATCTAGTAAGGTGGTCTTTATACCTAAGCCCACCGGTAACCAATCGGAAGGGAAAGGATACAGACCTATCACACTCATGTCCTTTGTTCTCAAGGGACTTGAAAAACTGGTTGATAGGCATATTAGGGGGGGTGCTTTGGCTATCAAACCACTGCATTGGAACCAGTATGCTTACCAACCGGGGAAATCTTGCGAGGGAGCTCTCCATCAAGTGGTTGGTAGGATTGAGCAAATGATCGCTAAGAAAGGTTGTGCCATAGGTGCCTTCCTCGACATTGAAGGGGCTTTCAATAACCCCTCAGTGGAGACGATGGTAAGTGGTGCAAGACGTCATGGAGTGGATGTGACCACTTGTGGTTGGATAAGTTCCATGTTAACAAACAGAAGCATTTCTGTAGAGGTGGCAGGGGAGGTCAGAAGGGCGGAGACAAGTCTGGGCTGTGCACAGGGGGGGGTTCTCTCTCCTCTGTTGTGGTGCCTAGTGGTTGACAACCTTATTGAACTCCTGAATGAACAGGGGTACTTCTGTCTAGGATATGCGGACGACATAGTTGTCCTGATCCTGGGCAGATTCCCTGATACAGTCCTTGAGGTAATCAGAAATCCTCTACGACTGATTGAAGAGTGGTGTAAAAAGGAGAACCTTAGGGTAAATCCAAAAAAGACTGCTCTCATTAACTTCACCAGACAGCGAAAAGATCTGACGACCAGGATGCCCCGCTTGTTTGGTGAATACCTTGAGTTTGCGGGGGAGGTGAAGTACCTGGGAGTTATTCTGGACAGGAAACTCACCTGGAATCCACATCTTGAGAGGACAGTTAACAGGGCCAAAAGGGCACTGATGACTGTGAGAAGAATGGTGGGTAAGAAATGGGGACTGAAGCCATCAATGATGCACTGGATGTATCTGAGGGTGATAAGACCTATGATTACCTATGGAGCTCTGGTGTGGTGGACAAAGGCCAACCAGGCACAGACAAGAGCTAAACTGAGCTCTATCCAGAGATTGGCCTGTCTGTGCACACTGGGAGCGATGTCAACTACACCAGGCGCAGCAATGGAAGTAATGCTTAACCTCCCTCCCCTTGAGCTTGTCCTTAGGGGAGAGGCGAGGCTAGCGGCATGGAGATTGCGCAACTCGAGCAACTGGGCTAACCTCCCAGATGTCTCGGGACATATGAGTATCGAGGGTGTGGTCAAAGAACCCGTCTTGGAAATGGGCAGCGACCACATTACTCGAATGTTTGCACCTGACCAGGTCCACCAAACTATGATGGAATGGTCGGGGACATTAACATCGGGAGCTCAGATCTGGTACACAGATAGCTCCAAGATGGACCTCGGCACTGGAGCGGGGGTGTATTGTAAAAACCCAAGGGTAGAACAAGCTTTTTCCTTGGGGAGGCATACCTCTGTCTTTCAGGCCGAAGTATATGCTATAAATGCCTGTCTGGGAGAGATAGCAAGAAGGGAAACACATGGGGCCCGGATTGCTATTTTCTCCGACAGTCAGGCAGCAATTAAGGCACTAAACGGACACGTGGTCACCTCGGCCATAGTCAGGGAGTGCCTAATTAACCTACAAGCTCTGGCAAGGCACAATCAAGTCAAGATTGGTTGGGTGCCAGGGCATAGGGGAATACTTGGAAATGAAGCCGCAGATGCGCTGGCCAGGGAGGGGTCCTCGACTCCCCTGATTGGACCGGAACCTGCGGTGGGTATTTCCAAATCCATGGTCAGGATGACAGTGCGAAGGTGGATGGCTGAAAGACACTGTGAGCACTGGATCAGGGCCGAAGGGATGAGACACAGTAAGCTAACCCTTAGGAGACCTTCCTTGGGGCTGCAGAAGAGTCTCATCTATCTGTCTAGGCAGGAATTAAGGATAGCCACAGGACTACTCACGGGACACTGTGGACTAAGGAAACACTTGCATAAAATGGGTATCTACAAGGATGAACCAGTGTGCAGATTGTGCGGGCAGGAACAGGAGACTGCCACACACATTATTTACAGATGTGGAGTACTTGCTGAGAGGCGCTTCAACCTCTTTGGTGATGGAACGGCTTTGGTGGATGCTGAAGGTAAAACTCTAGTCAGGAAACTCCTAAACCTGGTAAGAGGGAAGGGGTTATTTGACTAGATCAGGGAGGTAAGTACAATATACCTTAAGGTAGCAGTGCTTCGGGCAATTCAAACCCGCTCCCAAGGTAAAAAAAAAAAAAAAAAAAAAAAAAAAAAAAAACATCATAGTAAATGTTTTATGGTGTAACAGCATTCTCAAAAACTTTAGAGAGCTACATCATTCTCAAAATCTTGAGGTATTACATAATTCTCAAAACATTTAGTGGTACATCTTTATAAAAATTTGAGGTGTTAGATCATTTTCAAAACTTTTAGGGTGCTACATCATCGTAAAACATTATAAAATGTTTGAGGTGTTACAGCATTCTCAAAAACTTTAGGGTGCTAATCATTCTCAAAAACGTTAGAGTGCTAATCCTAAACTACAAACTACGTCATTATAAAAAGTTTGAGAAGTTGCATCAATCTCAAAATCTTAAGGTTGCTAAATCATTCTCAAAACGTTTGGGCACTACGTAAGTCTCAAAAACGTTAGGACGCTACATCATTCTCAAAATTTTGAGATGTTACACCAGTCTCAAAGACTTTAGGTTGCTAAATCATTCTCAAAACGTTTGGGCGCTACTTAAGTCTCAAAAACGTTAGGGCACATCATTCTCAAAACGTTTGGACGCTACTTAAGTCTCAAAAACGTAAGGGCACATCATTCTCAAAACGTTTGGGCGCTACTTAAGTCTCAAAAACGTTAGGGCACATCATTCTCAAAACGTTTGGGCGCTACTTAAGTCTCAAAAACGTTAGGGCACATCATTCTCAAAACGTTTGGGCGCTACTTAAGTCTCAAAAACGTAAGGGCACATCATTCTCAAAACGTTTGGGCGCTACTTAAGTCTCAAAAACGTAAGGGCACATCATTCTCAAAACGTTTGGGCGCTACTTAAGTCTCAAAAACGTAAGGGCACATCATTCTCAAAACGTTTGGGCGCTACTTAAGTCTCAAAAACGTTAGGGCACATCATTCTCAAAACGTTTGGGCACTACATAAGTTTCAAAAACGATAGGGTGCTACATCATTCTCAAAATTTTGAGGTGTTACACCTGTCTCAAAAACTGTAGGTTACTAGATCAATTTTTAAAACGTCTGAGTGCTACTTAAGTCTCAAAAACTTTAGGTTGCTAAATCATTCTCAAGAATTTTATATGCTACTTAAGTCTCAAAAACGTTAGGGGGCTACATCATTGTTTAAAACGTTGGGGCACTACATAATTCTCAAAAATTTGAAGTCCTACATCAATCACAAAAACATTAGGATGCTTCATTTTTTTTAAAAAACTTGAGGTGTAAACATCATTCTCAAAATAATAGGCTATTACATTTTTTTAAAAAAAGTTGAAATGATTTATCATTCTCAAAAAATTAAAGGTTTCATTCTAAGCAAACATAATATGCTATATCATTTCAAACAAAATTAAAGGCACTGTATTGTTCTCAAAAGACTTGAGCAGTTACATCTTCTAATAAACATTGAAACTATTACTTTCAAGAAACTTGAGATGCTACGTCATATTATAAGAACTTGAGGTGTTACGATATTCTTTAAAATTTGGGCTGTACAACATTGGCAAAAAATATTGGGTATTTTAACAATATAAAAACTTCAAGTGCTACATCGCCATTCAGAAAACTAACAAGCTACTCCAACGCTATCTCTTGTTACGAAACGCAGTGTAATTATATTGTCGTGTAAAGAGTCACTTAAGAGTATCTGCTTTTCTATTGAAAAAAGTATTTCTTATAGCTTGCTGTAAAGTTAATTTGATATATTTACACTAATGTTATTCATTAAACAATAAACTTATAAATAATTTATGAGTTAGTATTAACAGTATTATAACTGTTTGAAGCAACTGTGGCGTAATGTTTATTTTTAAATAAATAAAACCTCTAAACCACAAATAACATTTATTTAAACCTTATGTACAATTCGATTGCCCAGCAATCATCTTCAGAGGTATTTAAAAAATAGAGTTAGTTGTATTTTTTAAATACCTCTGAAGATGATTGCTGGGCAATCGAAATGTACATAAGGTTTAAATAAATGTTATTTGTGGCTTAGAGGTTTTATTTATTTAAAAAATAAATAAATAAATTTAAAAAAATAATAATAGTATTGTTATTTGTGGTGTTTGTCAGTGTAGACATTATTTTCTCACAGAAATATGTTTATAATAAAACAAGTTTCAGCTACTGACTCGCAATCTTCAATGATATATCTAACTAATCGAATTAAGTTATAATTTCATATATGCACTTAATGCATTGCAGTGAGTAGCAACTCACAGACAAACCCCAGTATTATTTATTTTATTGATACAAGAAATATTATTCTTTAGAAATTCGTGAGAAATAACATAAATACAAAAATCTATTTTTCATTCGATGAAAATCTAGCACTAAAATTAATAAATGTGTAAAGAAATACAAGAATATTATGTATGTATGTGTATGTATATATATATATATATACATATATATATATATATATATATATAT